>JAUCBJ010008225.1:0-19458 GCA_032718475.1 Nemertoderma westbladi
ACGATAAATGTCCTAGACCCAGCCAATAAACGGAAAGACATAAACATCCACGGAAACGTCGTGTTAAACACAGTTGTGTTCGTTATATTTACTGGAGTTTCGAGCGAAACTTGTTTGACGTATCACCTACGGCTCACTCGGCTCTAACGATCCTAGAGTAAACCTACGATCAGAGTCCCGGAATACTCGGTCAAACCTCCTCATTCCTTAGTTGGACCTCAGACCTGCGATCCTGGTGGTGTCGCGGATCCTCGCGGACGGTATTCACTGTTCAAGATCTAGTGCTACCCTAACAATTAATCGGTAACACTCCGACAGTGATTTCTAGCTAGCCGCCCATCTTACCTAGCTGGATTATGACGCAGACACCTAATATCATTATCCAACCGTATGGTCGTCCCGTTTAACGCGATACAACCCTTCATCAAAGTGAAGGAGAGCGTTGTACGAAACGAGTTAAACGCTATTCTATAAAGATCAAAAAAGAAACCTGCGTTTGTTCAGATAAACGTAAGTTATAACAGTAAGTCCAATCGATAAACGAATTGTCTTTATCTCAGTTCGATTGTGAAATCCAGAATCTCTAAGAAGATATCGCACTTAGACAACCCCATTCTCTGCGAGAGTTTTTGGATGAACGTATCCAGCTACGAGCGGAGGAAAATCAGCTCGAGGAGAAGCATATCGAAACGGCGGATACCCCGACCACAATCCTACACCTTCTGATGCAATCATATTGCACCCTTCACCCAGGAGTTATGGCCCTCCTAGTAAAGTGGCTCCCCCCAAAGAGAAAAAGACTCTTGCTAGCCTCAAAAAACTGCGTAAACGCCGTCTGCGTAAGAAAGACTAACTGTTTAGAGTATCTTTATGTTTTAGAAACTGTGATTTTTATATTTTATAGACTGAAAATCCCATTTTCTGGGAGCGGTGTAAAAGCTTTTACTGAATTGTCCGGTTATTTTTCCTTATTTTTCCCGTAAAGTACTCTGTAGTTGGTTTACCAGGCATAAAAACGCCGTGTCCTTGCTGTACTGGTGTTTTAGCGGACATAAGAGCTATTTCTTCTGTATTTGTACTTTAGAGGACATAATCCGTAATTCCGTGACGTAAAAGCTCGATACTCTTGAAAACAGTGTCGCTACCATGACGACAGCTAGCAGCTGATATTGCCACGTCGACGTTTCTTTGTTTCTCTGTTCTCGCGTTGTTCAGGTTGACCAATCAGAGCGTTTGTTGTCTTTGTGTTGGAGGTATATCCAGAAACTCAGTAGTTCAGTGTTATGTTTTTGCCCAGAGCCTAAGAACCGGCTTTGGCACCTCCGTGTTTCAGTTTTTAGTCTTACACTAGTAGGTTTAATTATAAAGGGCATATATCCTTTAACTGACATACCGATCAAACTCATGGAATCACTGATCTGGGAATATACTGACTGCTGACACACGGCTTTTAATAACTGCTGAAACTGCTAAAATTACCTGCTCAATCGATACTGTGTACTGCTATTTGTTGTCGGTTATTCATTATATTGGTTGATGAATTATTATATTGGAATAACGAGAAATAACCCCGAAAACCCAATATTCTTGATATACCGAAGGTAAGAGAGAAAGGTTACCAATAACGATTGTGACTTATGTTAAAGTGGTTTGAAGTGAATCTAATGTTATTTGATAGACCCTACATGAGTCAGTCTGTGTTCCTTTTATATGTGACTAAAATCAGTGAAGATTGGCAGATTAGTGTGCAGTATTGTGCAGCATTGTGTATGAGTGAGTCTGTTAAAGAAGCAATTCCTAAAGAATGCGCCATATATGTGAATTATAATTAAGCCATATCGTTGTGAGTAGTTTAAGTCATAACTCTGTTTATATAGATAAAGCGCCACGTCCTAAAGGAACTGTTAATATTCCCGAAGGTGAATAATATTGTCAGAGATTATATAATACCGTCAGTCGAATAATACATTAGGCTTACATAGCAATAAAATTAAACCGTCGAACCCAATCTCCCGGGAATATCCAGCGGGTGAATGATCG
This sequence comes from Nemertoderma westbladi, assembly GCA_032718475.1. Lineage (NCBI taxonomy): Eukaryota > Metazoa > Xenacoelomorpha > Nemertodermatida > Nemertodermatidae > Nemertoderma > Nemertoderma westbladi. The sequence goes on from JAUCBJ010008225.1 coordinate 2,041, forward strand.
CGCACAGATTGGTTTCGACTAGTGTAGTGAATCAAATACTTGTCATAGACTAAAAACCGATTTAATATCTAGAAGACATCTTAATTTGGTGGGTTAAACTGCCAAAGGTCTGAAAGCGCGAACAGTGATATATATAATATATTAGAATACCGGTATGCTTATAGTATATATAACTATATAAGTATTATTACAGACTAGGTTTATCACAGAATACCGGTATAATTTTAGCACAAAGATATATAAATATATAATAGGCCTATCGGGAATACCGGTATACAGCTTACAGTTTTATAGTATATATAATTATAATTCTGGACTAGAATTAATTATAAAGTACCGGTATAGTTTCAGCCTAAATTTATAGAAATAAAGATAATAGGCCTATCGTAAATACCGGTATATCAATTATTTTAAATAATTGACTTTCTGAATTTCAAGGGTTACTTGGTTACCTTACTTACTTTTATTACCGTTATTTGAGCAGTAGTCCAACTGATATTGAGACCTAATGGTTGTATGGTAGGCCTACTATTTATAAATCGTTAGATTTGATTTATAATATATATATACCCGTTTTAATGGGTTTTGTCAATGTTTGAAATAAATGTTATTATTTCTGGGGAGTAATCACTACACAAAGCGGTGCGCTTTCAGTGAAGTGTTACTTATAGGACACTAAAACAAATAATGCTAATTTACCTAAGTTACTTAATACTACAAATTACGTACAATTCGGGTGCGATTGTAATCTCTAAATAAACACAAAAATTTACAAAAACACAAAATACGAATTTTTAGGGTAATTTTACAAGAAGTCTACAAACCAGCCTAACAAAGGGTTAGAATTCTGGTTATTACAATGGACAGGGTACTGCGGTATTTGAAAATAATACGTAGTAGTAAATACACTGCGTCGTCCAGATAGGAAAATACCACCGCCTGACGACCTATAGCCGTATCGCTATAGGTACTACGTTATGTATCACGGAGTGTTCCTACCTAGAAGTTAATAGAGCTAATCGAAAGTGCCTATCAACCACTTTACAACACAAATATAATGCCTACACTAATTACTCTCGGAAAGCACTGGAAAACTAAACCCTAAATTAGGTACGAGTACTTGTACAACATATAATCAGTAGTTAAATATACTTGAACAGCTAAAAGAACCACGGCATCTGCTGGAGTGACCGGTGCACAAAATCACCAGTCTTTACCTACGCCAAGCAGCCCGTGTAGTACCGGGGTTAATTTAACTATAGCGGTATGTATAACAAACACAATTATTGTAGGAACAAACTTGGGGAATGAATGTTGCGAATAATCGCATAAACTCTGAATAATAAATATTACGCTACGCGTACAAACTACTCAAACAAAATGCAGACCGAACACTGACAGACTACTATCAAGCCTAAATAAACTACAGGACATGCAGACTCCGAAATGATTAGGTAGTATGCGTTCTAACCCAGTAGTACGACTTATTCTTTAGTTGGAGGTTTACCTTACAGCATTGGCTGCCCCTACTTCCTAACCGTTCTTTATCGGACAGGCTCTACACACACTGCAATCCGTTCAGACCTAACAACAGCCAGACAACTATCCAGCCTACAAATTATCCAAATAAGTATTATACGCTACCTGTACAGACTACACAAACAAAGTACAGACTAAACGATGGCAGACTACTCTCAAGCCTAAATAAACTACAGGACATGCAGACTCCGAAATGATTAGGTAGTATGCGTTCTAACCCAGTAGTACGACTTATTCTTTAGTTGGGGGTTTACCTTACAGCATTTGCTGCCCCTACTTCCTAACCGTTCTTTATCGGACAGGTGATCTACACACACTGCAATCCGTTCAGACTTAACAGCAATCAGACAACAGTTCAACCTACAAATTGTCTGCACAATCTGATCAGGCTTACACGCCTTCTGTTCAATACTGGCCTACAAACAAATAAAACTGACAGAAATAAGTAAGCTCCAAAAGAAACAAGGGGTGTACAGTCCCTAATCTCTTAAACAGCCTACCGGTATACAATAATCAAATCGAATAATACTAATGTACTTATACGGGAAGTACCGGTTAGGACAGTTAGGCCTACGGACCTACAGAAGTACTGGTTCTGGCAGTTGGACCTACGGACCTACGGCAGTACCGGTTCTGGCAGTTGGGCCTACTGACCTACAGATGTACCGTTCAGGTTTACCGGTTGACCGGTACTTTCAACTTTATTGCTTACTGCAATAAAGAAGCTATATCCGTTATTGTTCGCGCTTTCAGACCTTTGGCAGTTTAACCCGCCAAATTAGGATGTCTTCTAGATAATAAATCACCTTTAGCCTATGACAAGTATTTAATTCACTACACTAGTCGAAACCAATCTGTGCGCGATCATTCACCCGCTGGATATACCCGGGAGATTGGGTTCGACGGCTTAATTTTATTGCTATGTAAGCCTAATGTATTATTCGACTGACAGTATTATATAATCTCTGACAATATTATTCACCTTCGGGGAATATTAACAGTTCCTTTAGGACGTGGCGCTTTACCTATATAAACAGAGTTATGACTTAAACTACTCACAACGATATGGCTTAGTTATAATTCACATATATGGCGCATTCTTTAGGAAATGCTTCGTTATCAGACTCACTCATACACAATGCTGCACAATACTGCACACTGATCTGCCGATCTTCACTGATTTTAGTTATATATAAAAGGAACACGGACTGACTCATGTAGGGTCTATCAAATAACATTAGATTCACTTCAAACCACTTTAACATAAGTCACAATCGTTATATGTAACCTTTCTCTCTTACCTTCGGTATATCAAGAATATTGGGTTTCGGGGTTATTTATCGTTATTCCAAATATAATAATTCATCAACCATATTATGAAGAACTGACAGTAAATAGCAGTATAACAATATAAAAGTATGCAAGAAAGACCAAACATCAGTTTGTTTTGTTATGATTGTTAGTTAGTTTGGTTTGGTTTGTTCATTAGTTTGATAACGGATATATGTCCTTATAATTAAGCCTACTAGTGTTAGACTAAAACAGAAAAGCACAAAATATTTCCAAGCCGTTCTCTCCTGGCTCAGGAAAGAAAGACCAACAACACTGAAAACTGATAAGAATAACCTTATTTACAAAAGCTTCCACCCACCACAGAGAAAGAGCATACAGATAGGAAAATTCAGTTCAGTAGATCTGTGATAGGTCGAAATCAAAATCAACTCAAATCCGATTGGCAGATACAGAATGCAGGGCTGTGGGGCAACTTTCCCAAGCTGGTTGGACAATTAAACGTAGCCCAGATCCCTTCGCACAGCGAATCAGCCAATCATATTTTTCGGCCCCACGTGATTAGCGAAAAGATCTACTTGTAATTTACATGCTGCACCATATTTAAACCGTTGGGAAATGTAACCATGCCGCAAATGCCGCAATGCCGCAAAACCAAGTAGTTGACATTTTTATCGAAAAATTCTGAAATTTAGTCTGTTTGAAAAATATGCTACTTGTATTTTTCGTGCAGTTCGGTGCCCTAAAATCAACCAGTGGATCCGTATCCCGGTAGAACGCCCTAGCAAAATTTAAACACTTGGAAAATGTAACCATCGAATTCAGAGCATGCCGGAAAACCTAGTATAGTTGAGATTGTTATCTATCAATTCTGATATTTTGTCTTTTTGAAAACATGTCTTTTTCGGGTACATATTTCTTGAATTTTGAAAGGGGGGGGGGGGGGTGTGGGGAGGTCAAAATCCCCCCCCCCCCCAGGTAATTGCCGCAAGTAAAATAGGGTTATTGTATGACAGGCCTATTAATGTATGACATTAATATGAAATTATAACTTTTATTCCACATTTTAATTCCCCTTGATATCATTCTATTTATTTGCGAAATAAATGATTAAACTCACGAGAAAATTATTAATCTCGCGAGAAAAAAAATTAAACACGAAATGAAAGACTAAACTCGCGAGAAAATTATTAATCTCGCGAGATAAATAATTAAGCAAGCATGAAAACATATCTGCGCGTTTAATAACTTATCACGCGAGATTTTCTCTCGAGTTTAATAATTTTCTCGCGAGTGTAATAATTTTCTCGCGAATTTAATATTTTTATCGCGAGTTAATAATGAATATCAAGGGGAATTTAAATGTAGAATGAAAATACTAAAAGTATGCCATACATTAATTAATATTAATATGTTATTGTTTATCATTATTTTGTACAGGACCAGTGGAGATTACAACCTTCGAAGATGGTCAAGTGGAACACGCTAAAGTCATAGGAAACGAATATATAAACTCTTATGTTCCTGTGTTACTCGAGCTGCTTCGTTGTAATCATGACTGCAGAATTCTCATTGGTGCAGCTGGTTCACTTCTGGCGTTTTATGTTGTCAAATATGTCACGAAGTCTCAGCAAAGTGTGGGGAGTCAGACTGCGATGATCCTAGCAGCGTTCGATAGAAAGAAAGCCTTGGAAGACTTAAATAACCCTTTTAGTACTATGTCCCACCTGTTGTACCATAACCACCTGCGCTATGTCCCAACTGTTGTACCATGGCATCTCACTTGATAAGCAGGCCATCCACCACCCAACAGCGCCTTAGAAAGTGTTCCAATTCACTATTCAGTGCCTTAGGACAATAATTTTTGAAATTTTTTTGCAGCCATTTGATTGGCTAATGGGTTTACCTTGCCGTCTATGGAGATTCAAATCTAGGCCTTTTACTTCCAACTTTGCTGCCTTTGTTGAGGCAGGGCGAATTGGTTGTAGGTAGATTGTTGACTACTATCCATTATACATTACGGGGTACCGTGCCCTAAACCCTGGAGTGGTTTGTTATCTCGTTTGTGATTGGATAACACATCATAATATTATCCTGTAGGTGACTAAAGCTACTACGTTCCATCCATCCATTTGTTAGTAATTGTATATTCAGTCAGTCATTTGTGAATCAATTTACGGCACTGCTGCACTTATGTGTATGACGTATGCTGTTTTTTATTAGGCCTATAATTATCATATAAATTTATAATAATTATTTATTACCGGTATAGGCCTATATCAATTAATTATTATTATTATTATTACCGGTACGTAGTGCGTAGTGAATTAGAATTACGGTAGAATTTATTCTCATAATATATACTGTAATAGGCCTAGTGAAATTAAGTGTAGCCTATTACCGGCAGCCTACTTGTGCCATTTGGAATATACTGATATATACTATTTATTATATTATATAATACGATTATCTGATTATATTAATTATTAGGGCCTATATTGAGTGACTGTACGTCTAACAGTCTAACAGTGGCCATGGCAGACAGACCTGAAAGAGATCGCCATCCTGTTAATTACTATGGTTTTACTCTAAGTAATGAGAGCGACGATGAAGTCGATGATTATGTTGATGGTAGTGGAGAAAGTGGTGACGATGTGACGGGAATGGAAAGTGGGGATAACCAGGGTGATGCAGCTAGTAGTTCAAGTGAGGGTTCTGTTGATGATTCCGACGACTCATCAGACAGCAGCTCTCGTTATGCAATTGCACCTCTACCAGGTGACGGGTGGGATGTTGTCACTGAAGCCAGTGACGTTAGTTTTAGTGTCCAATTCGATTTTAGTGGAACACCGGGGTGGAACAATGGGATTGACACTTCTGAATTTAGTGTAATTGACTACTTCCAAGTGTTTCTACCTGATCAGCTATTTGAAGCTGTCGCCACGTGGACAAACATCCGTGCTCAGAAATTTTACACAAACGATGATGGTACTTGTGCTAAGAAGTGGAAGGTAATCACTGTGGCTGAGATGAAGAAATTCATCGGTCTAACTTTTCACATGGGTATCATCCGCAAACCAGATATCAGGTAAATAGTTTAATTTAAATTACCAGTACATACAGTATAAGCGATTTAGGATTGGGGTCTGAGAACTCTAACTGCTAACCAAAAGATGATGGTTTTAACCCTAATCGGAAACTGTGGCTAACCCTAATTAAAGCTGGTTTTGGCACATGGTAGGGAGAGGGAGAGTAGGGGCCCCCTACCCCCTAAATCCAATGGAAATATAAAATAAATGAATAAATAAAAAAATGAATAAATATAATTACAGAGGTGGTCAACATTGTGATGTGGTCCAGTGTGGTCATTTACTATAGGAGGTATGTACACAGTAGCACACACTGCTGTTGTTTTTCGGCTACCGGTAGTGTAAACTGTGTTTAATAAATACCGGTAAGTACCACACCTGCTTTTTTGGTGTTTGCTTCTGCTGTTCAATAAATCAATTTCAATTTCAGGTCGTACTGGGCGTTGGACACACTTATGGCAACACCCTTCTTTACCCAGCCAGGATCAATTAGTCGCGATCGATATTTACAAATCCTGAAGTTTATTCGATTTGCCAACCCAGACAATGTTGACGTCACAGTGAGGGCCACCAGGGTGAACGAATTCCTCACCATCGTGAACGAGCTATTCAAGGTGTATACACCCCAGGTGAATCTTTCCCTGGATGAGGCGTTGTTGCTCCACAAGGGTCGCCTTGGCTTTAAAATGTTCATCCGCACTAAACGGGCTCGGTTTGGCATCAAATCGTTTTTACTATGTGATGCGAGAGGATATGCCCTCAGTGCAAGAGTTTATTATGGTCGGGCGGCAGACATTCCCCAAGTGGATGAGACATCCTCGCTTAGCCACAGTGAGAATATTGTGGTACTATTACTTGATGATGCGGGACTCTTAGACAAGGGTTACATTTGCCACATAGACAACTGGTACAACAGTGTGCGATTGGCCAAGTACTTGCTTACCCGTTCTACTGGCATTCGTGGCACCATAAACCCTTCACGTGGAATACCTGGAGTGTTGGCTTCAATGATGCAGAAGCCGATATCCACCACCTTCATAAGGAAAAACCACCTTCTCGCTATTAAGTTCACTGATAAGAGAGATGTGCATTTTCTATCGTCAGTTGATAAGGCTGACCACGTTGAGAAGTCTCGCCATGTATATGCACAATATCAGAAGAACGGCTAATCGAATGAATAAGTTATCGTTAGATTCGAATTCCACGGCATTGATTACCCAAAAGGAGATTCAGATTTCAGTTGAAACACAATTTTTCTATTTGACAGACAGACAGACAGACAGACAACAGACACATAAGGAAGGATAGGCTGTACAGAAAAACAGACTTCGGAAATGAAATCTACGGTAAAAACAACCTCATAATTGGGGAAACATAGATTATTTTGAAAGGAAGCAAGCCTGTGACATTTGTTGAAGTTTAAGAAATATTTTTATAATTTCATAAAATATATTCAGGTTCTGGAGGTACAAGATATTTTCCAATTCAGTACTAAAAGGGTTAAATACGTCTCGTTCCCACGCTGCTGCTGCGAAACTGATTAACAGCATTGTTTATACGATCAGTAGCAAACAGGAAATATCTGCACCTCTCGCTGCCTTCTTTATCGAACGGAAGGGGCAACTAACATATGTATCACATAGGTTTTCAACGTTGCTCCTATCGCAAGCATATGCGATTCTTCAGAAGGAGGAATATGAGACCCTGCTTGAAAGAGATCGCCAAACTGGGGAATACCTATCAGTCACCCAGTTGGAAGACTACTGCAACCGGCCACGTTAGTCTGTATGAGTTTGTGGAGCAGTATGAGAAGGTCTCTATTGCGGGGAAAACAGGTGAAGTTCTCAAATTCCGAATTCTACACCTACAACGATTGACTCACGGCGTTGTTAAACGAAAAACCAATGTAATTCCGGATATAATTGGCCCCCGGTTGCCTGATAGACGGAATGAATTGGAACATGTTAAATACGCTCAACTTGCCTTAATCCTGACCAAGCCTTTCCGATCTTCACACGACCTCATTCCTTCAAATGGTCAATCTTGGTGGGATACGATGTCATCTTGGCATGGAGCTGATTCTATACCGCTGTTGTTAGAACACATGCAGCAATATTACATTGGACAGGAGGAAGCCAATGAACAACAACGCGTGCTGAGAGATCTTTCCTCGCAGAATGATGAAGGTTGTGACTGTGACAACGATAATCCCACTGCTGAACAAGAAATGGATAACAACCCAAATTGTCATTCAGATGAGGATGAAGACAATGCCGATATTGGTTTATCAACTCTGCATATTAGCCAGTTAATTGCCAAAGATGTCCCCGAGGTCGGAGTCCTCGAGTCATTGGGATTTGGAAGTGACGCTATGAATGACACCCAACTACCTTCAGCGGAAGCCCAACCAAACTCAAACTGGCATGAAGCGACTTCTGTTAACGGCTCTCGGACCTCATTGGCGGATATCCAGGAGGCTATCGACAACCACATGATTCAGGTTGATAATCCTCAAACCATTGTCGGCAGTTTGAATGATAACTTTCATACACGACAGGATGTTCTAGAACGCCTGGAGTATGCCCTCTCCCCAGATGTTCAGTTGTCACCACAGGCAATGACTTCAATTAAAGAAGGAACTGGAATTTGCCCCGACCTAAATAATGTGGCGAAGGTTGAAGGATTGACTGGAGATCAACTGGATGCCTTTCGCATTATTGGCAAAGCTCTGGGATCATGTTCAAGGGGATCTGTGGGACTTCTGATACCCAGCTACGAATGCACCTGGCTGGCGAAGGGGGAACAGGGAAAAGCCGCGTGATAAACGCAGTGACAAAAACTAACAGACATGTGGAAACCCGGAGCTGTAAAGATTATGGCTCCAACTGGAATCAGTGCTGTTTCCATTGGAGGAAGTACAATACATCGATCCCTGCACATACCAGTCTCCCGTGGGGGTCAGAAACTTCTTTCTTGCCGTCAACTTACAGCTTTAAGAAAATGCTATGATGGAGTAATCCTCATCATCATCGACGAGATATCCATGGTGGGAGCAAATCTCTTCGAAAATATTAACTCTACCTTATGTAAAATATCGGATGAGAAGGAATCCATCTTTGGCGGTTTCCATGTTGTCTGTTGTGGGGACTTTCTACAGCTACCTAGCGTCTGCTCCACGCCATTGACTAGAGTACATGCGACACTCGCAGATTGGCCCACACTTGAGAAACTATCTGGAAGGGAGTTGTGGTTGAAGTTTGATGTTATTGTCGAACTTAAGAAGAATTGGCGTCATATTGATGACCCTGAATGGGGAAATATACTTTCCGATGCTCGCCAAGATTGGTCTGCAGAGAGCATTGACTCTATCAATGAAAGGGTCGTTACCGATGCAGGTATGTTAATTGAACAGCCGTTTTGTAGAAATCTGGTAAAAAGAGTTTTGATTTTTGTTCAAAATTTCTTTATTATTTAATTGTTATTTTTTCGCTCTAATATACCCCAAAAATTGGGAGAAAAAGCAAAAATACGATTAATAAATTAAGCCACGAAAAAAGACCAATTTTAGAATACAATTAATTATGAATTATATAGAAGTTGAACAATATTATTCTTTATTCCTCGACTTTTTATTAATTTTTTTAATTTAGTCTCGGTCGGTTAATAAAATACCTCGTGAATAGTTAAAAAAGTTATACTTTTTGTTCTTGGAGGAGTTCCCTATGTACAGAATAATGTTTTTGTAGAAGATGTTGTTTTCTTTTAAAAATTCACTTTTTATGAAGTGAATTTTACGCAAAAATCCGGACAAAAGCCACTTTTTGCCCAAAATCTACCCACATTTAGAATATTCTAATATTAATTATGAATAATATTAAATACAATTATTGGAAGTTAAAGGTACATTGAGCACAAGTAGCTACCATTTAATATTTCTTTAAAATATTACCTTTAAGTGCTTTAAGCGAGATCAAAATGTAAAAAAGTCATAATGTTAAGTCCAGCCAGCCATTAATAATCAAAGAGACTAGATTCTACCGAACATAAAAATGACATTGGTTATGAAATTTACGGACCTCAAAACCACCATAATGAAAATTATAGCTCTGTGATGTAACTTCCTTCATGCCACACGCACACATTATTAACCAACCAAACCCCATATGGTCAGTTTGGTGTGGCAATGTTTAAACTTTCAAGGCAATTTTCTCGGAAAGTATTTTTTCACGCAAACAAACACTACTCCTCTGCCATTTAAGCTGTTTTTTTTGTAATTTTCACTTCATATGACAGGTAATTTAATAAACTTCGACAAATTTCGGTCAGTTTTTTTATTTCATAATATTTCCCCATTCCCAAGTTTTTTTGTTTATGCAACCACTTTCGAGTTATTTACTGTACAAATTAAAAACCGCAGCGGAGGGTTGCCGCCCCCCCCCCCCCCCCCCCACAATTTATGCATAAATTTATACCATGCAAAAACACCGCAACTACAGACTTACGGTGTTTTGTCATTGTGGCATTTGTTTTGTCATTGTGACATTTGTTTTGTCATTGTGACATTTGTTTTGTCATTGTGACATTTGTTTTGTCATTGTGACATTTGTTTTGTCATTGTGACATTTGTTTTGTCATTGTGACATTTGTTTTGTCATTGTGACATTTGTGGCGGCCACCCTAGAAACGTACCTTAACGTAGAGAACATAGTTCTGAGATAAACGCGATAGAAATTTTAAAAATTTCAAATTTAATAAATTAAATTAAAAAATAAATTAAAAATTTTAAAATTAAGAAATAAATAACTAGGCCTAATGACTAAGAACTAATATTAATAATTGTCATGAACTACAATTTTGAATTTGAATTATATATAATAATATATGCAATATATGCAATATAATTAATTATTTTAATTTAAAATAATTAATAAATTATTATTATACTTCCCAACCCAGGTGGTATTGGGCTACAAACAGTTTACGACAGTTTATATTCTAGATTTGTATTTGGATTATTTCGAAATGAATCGATGGCTCTGAGGTATTGCGGGACCATGGAGCCAATTTTAGCGCTTAGAATGATAATTGAAGAGTTATCAAAAAAGAAAAACAGACATCTGGCTGTTATCTTTGTTCATTTCTTTAAGGCCTTTGATTCAGCCTTCGATTCGCTTTCACAGCCAAGGCTGCGAAAAGGGTCCGGCCTTCATGTCTTCATCCTGGAAAAATTTAAACCAGAAAAACCGCCATGTGGTCACTCACACAACAGCACATGGATTTCACCACCTATTGTGCCGAGACAGATCCCTGTTTCACGAGTGCTCGGAAGCCTGTCAATGTCTCTATTGCTTGAAGAGTTGCGAAAATTTGCTACATGCTCTTGACTGTCCTCCTTTATCCGCCCTGGCCTCCAGATAAAGATAATTTTAACTCTTTTAAGGCGTAACAATTGAAGCGGTGGAGCAAAAGGGTGTAAGTCGGTTTTTTGGGGTTTCGAGTTTGATACATTTTCTGGGGTAATAAACCGAGTCAATGGCGCAAAATGACCGCAAACACAAAATAAATTTTAGTGGGTTTGAAAAATTAATATAATTTAAATAAAAACATTAAGGGAAAGGAGCAGGTTACAGTGGCGGAGTTTTCTAACCAAAACAACAAACTATACATGATTTCTCTTGCGGTCAATTTGCGCTACAGATCACGATATTTACTTGCGGTCAAAGTGCGCCACTATCTGAATAAACCATGCTGCATCGATTCGCCGTGTCACCTAAGCCATATCTATTTTCATTAATGAGATAATTTATGTTAAAAAAATGGTGGTTTTGATGTCAGTGTAAAAAGGTTCTAACTGCCAATGATATACCATTTTGCAACTCACCACTCTAAAAGTTACCCCATTTATACACAAACTGTATACATATTTGGTTTTTGACCCCAAATCAGCAACCCCAAATTACCCCAGATCTGTATTTTTATTGAATTCCGCTGTGGTCCTCGTTTTGAATGCATTTTCCTACACTGCTGTGTATGTGTTTCTGAGTATGAAGGTCCTCGGTTTGTTTGTATTCTACGCGAAGTCCTCGGTTTCCGGTGCCAAAATAAACACTTTAGTTTTCAACCACCCGAGGACCCGAATACAAACCGAGGACCCGAATACAAACCGAGGACCCGAATACAAACCGAGGAGCCGAATGCAAACCTAGGGGCCGAATACAAACCGTACAAACTTGAACAAGGTGATGGTATAATAATGCTTAAGCGGCTCAATAAAATCAATGAAGAATGAAAAAATGACAGATATTTTGAATTTGGTAATAGAGATACAGTATAACTTTTAACAGCATTTATTTATTCAACTATGTATATTTTAGACTTTATTAATGTTAACGAAGGCCAATATCAATAAAATTGATTATCCAAATGACAGTAATTCAATTTCCAATAAAATATTAAGTAATCAGATAACCGTAGAAAAATTATGTTATTATTATACTGTACAGTATGTCAGAATGTACCCAAAAAACCTACAAACTAATGTACTGTAATAAAATAGCACATATTAACCGGCTGATAATAGTAGGCCTAATACTAAATTTTTTGTTAAAAATGTGAATAATTTGTATAAAAGTACAAATTAGTTATGCTATGCATATGTCTTAAGTCTATGCATATGTCTCTAATGCATATGTCATATGTCTAGTTATGCTATGTCATAAATTATATTTTATCTACTATATACAGCACACTATAATGATTGTTTGTGAAAATTTACATTCTTTTTCAGTAATTTAATATTTAATTTATAATTTATCAACTATACAGCACACTACACTACAAGATACTGTAACATCACCCAACATATAACAATAACATCGGGTACTGTATGTAGGCTACTATACGGAAGAAAATATAAAAATTACTAGAGGAAGTACCGGTATTAAATGTTACAAAATTATGTCAAAATTTCGTATAAAAAAACTAAAACTACTGTATGAAATTGCACAGATATTTCAGCTGCAAAGGTTATACTGTATTTGACCTAAACGCACTAATACTGTATGTACTGTATATTATTGAAACTTATTTCCTATTATTTACGTATTTATTTATACAGCTACATATTTTAGCTACATTTTTTATTGTTCCTATAGTAGTCCTTAATAACCCTCCAGCTCCGATCTTTGAGGGTTTTTGGGTGGCGCAGTTTAAGGTCTTCTATGTCTTCCTTCCCCGGCACCCGAAGGCCCACTTTATGCTTTAGGTCCATTAGTGCTTCCTTTTCTGCTTCCGACCACATCCGCCGCACTGTAAGTTTCCGTCCTTTGAAATAATAATTATACATGTAATTTAATATTTGATGAATTAGACAAAAGTCACTTGAAATAGGAATATTAATTCGCTTTTAATACACTTGAATAAATTAAGAGGCAAAACTAAGATTCGTGGTCGTCTGTGTCGACGGCGTATTTTAAAATTTCAAATTTCAAGAAATATGATGGAGGAAGGTTAGACGCTATTCAACTGATTACTAACAGCTGATCACTCTCAAAAATAAAACTGTATCCATTCCTATTGACTAGTTTTTTGGTTAGAATAACGTACCACAAGTAACCTTCTTTCATAATTGATAATTTACATTGAGATGATATATAATTTGCCGAGATATGATTTGCGTCAAGTGAGATTTGCCACCGCCTCCCTGTTTTATGTTTCTCTTTGGCGAATGACCGAATGGCGAATGTTAATTGTCAATTAATTAAGCGAAAGTCCAGAAAAACATTGACACTAACGAAACATATTTTTTACTATGTCTTAAGGGAGGTAACTATGAGATAAGGGGGCGGGGGCTTTACCTTTTTTAGGCCAAAAAAATCAAAAAAACATATTTTGGTCGATTTTTTTGTGTAGAAATTAATGGCGAATCCGAATATGTAAGTTATTGCTTCCAAACATGTTTAGTTTTTGAGATATGGCGATTTTACTGTGATATGTAGGGCCTCTGCATAAAAATCAAATGGACAATATTTTACTGAAAAACTGTCCGACTACCGTTAATGTTACCGGTATGTTATATCTGAAAAGTTTGTTTTACCTCGACAAGCAGATATCTCTAATATTTCGGCTGGATATGTCTTAGTATCTTTCCATTTACAATAATGCAAATCTCCAACCTAAATAAATAATTTTAATTTATTGATTAATTGTAATATTGATAAATTATTCTGAAACAGGACAATTAACAAAAGTTAACGAAACTCCGAAAGTTGTGCAAAAGTTATTGTCAATAAAAGCAGGTGCGAAAGATATCCATTCATTGATAGGGCGCGAATGTACTGTATGAGCAATTTTTCGAATAATAGCTCTATTACTGTATTTCAAACAAACCTATGCGAAATATATATTCACTTACACCATGCCCCAGAATATAGTGTCGTAATTCAGGTACCTGCCCCCCCCCCAAAAAAATTTTTTTTTTTTTTTCTACAAATCTTAATGAGATTGTATGAAATTTGAAACAGAGATAGTTTCACCTCCCTCCTCCTTCCTGGGTGAGCCAGAATTTCTATTTTCGCTTTTATTCTTTAGCTACAAGCGTTTGAAAAAGTCTACGACGATATTGCACTTGTTACAACGCAGTTATTCCTCAACCTTATCGTGACTTGTTGGTACCAATGGAAAGCTGGCCGTGCTAGGATTCCAAATATGTAAAATCATTTGAATTTGGTTGGGAAATAGCTGAGCTAAGGGCATTTGTAAGTTGCATGTACAGTAGTATTTGCTTCCAGGGCAGGCCATTTATTCTATTAAATACATACACAATATTCTAGAACATTTTGTTCATCTAATAAGTAGCTGGGCAACAGTGCGATGCCCATTTAATAATACTAGTACGTGGATATTCCTACTGGAATTAATAATGATAATTGAAATGCCATAAAAGGACTATTATTCGATAAAATAAAACTAAGCGGAAAACACCGGTTTTTTTCACTCATTTTTAGTTTAGCGAAATTCAACTATTCTACCCGAGTGGTTGAGTTTTACACGAGTTGGCAAGTTTTTAGCACGAGCGAAGCGAGTGCTAGAATGCCAACGAGTGGAAAACTCAACACACGAGGGCAGAATATCTAATTGTATAGGCTAATTGTAAGATTATTTACCGTGCAGTTGTTAAAGTAACTGCAATAATTATTAATTACATAAAAATGAAATTTATAAATATTCCTAAACTTGACTTCATAGACATAGGCCTAATATTTAAGCTTATTTAAGCATACAGAACGCCGATTATATGACATAATGTAACAAAATTTCCTACACCATTGTGTGAAAAGTGCACTATTCAGCGTTTATGACCATTGTGTACATGTAGACCTATTTATGTAAACTTTCCCGCTGCGCTCGCTCGTTACATAATTACACTCGGGTCATAACTCTCAAAAGTGCTATTTTTAACACACCATGATGTAAATAAAATACAGTAGTTTTTACAGTAAATAACTATCAACGAATAAGCCCCCACCTTTAAATCTGTTTTATTTATCATTCTTTTCGATTTTCCTAGCTGTTGAATCTCTTTAATAACCTTTAATAATTTCGATCCGTTGTGACGGGATCCAGGAAGGATCCCGATTTATCCGTTTTGTCAGTTCACGCGTCCCCGCCGTGTGTGAAAGATAAAGAGTTTCTGTTGTTCGTTGTATTGCAATGTTCGAGGTATATACAATATAGATATAGATAATGATGACTGGTAATATTGTTGTACACGGAAGGCGGGAGACGGTAACTGAAATCCCGGTACTTCCCTAGCTAAACTATTCTTACAGTAGTACCAATAACACCGAGATAACTGAGGTAATATGATTACTGGTTACTGGTTATATTGCACGGTGGCCTTATTGCTCTACTCAATCGGTGCCTTCCCCCCTCCGATTGGTTGATACCCTTGTTGGCGCCCTTTGGAGTGTCCCGTTCACTCCACCTGTTCTCTCTTGGTTAGGGGTTTGGCCCCTGACCCTTATTGTGTGGTTCACCTTCCCATTTTGTTGGGGTGGCGCGAGTTGGTTGATTGCCCAATCTCGAGGCCCCCAATATTGCTTATCGGCTTAACTTTTATGGGGTGTTAGCAGGATTGGATAAGCTAACACTCCCCCCCCATGCTATCTTCCCGGTGAGAAGATAGCATCAACCGAAAAGTGCGCTACAATCCCGCTGGATCCCGATCTAGCATCGGGTGTGGGGTGGAAATCTTTTCTCTCGGAGTCGGCTTTCCAGGCCGCTCCCTCTGGGTATGATAACGCTACCCTTTACGCCTGGCGTCCATGTCGGGCCGATCGTGCTCGCCTCTCACACGATTTTTGTTTCCCCAACACTTTCGCCCTTGACTCTACTCTCCTCTCACTCTACTCTCGGACTTCTCTGTCCCTTACTCAGCCTCTTACTCCTTCCCCCCCCCCCACACGCTAGGATTGCATCCGCACCCTCTCCGCACTCCGCACTATCATTCTTCCCTCGACCCCTCATTGACTACCTCATCCCCTCTGACGAATGTCACCTCCCCTCCCGTGCCGTCGCACTCAAGAAGTGTGAAGTCGTCTCGTGTCTCGTCCATAGTCCCATAGTCAATCTAGTCCCCATTCCCAGTAGCTAATTGAGAAAGGTTGTATGACTATAGTACTTACATCGAGCGTATATATATATTTCTAGATTACTGATTACTACGTACGTACATACAAATTGCACTTATATTGATTATTTACATTGAAATTAAATTTGTATTTAATAGTTCGCACGTCTCGCGTGGCGCCTTCCAGGCGTACCACACTAAAGCCTCAGTCTATTCCTCCCGACCTCGGGGGCCTCCCCGTCTCTCTCGAGATGGCTTCCTCCCTGGGTCGCTTCCTAGTCACTATCGCTCCCCTGGGATCTGCTTTCTGTCTTCTCCTGTCTAGCGATTTCTTCCAATCGCTTCGCTTCCCGTCTATCCTATTCTATTCTATCAGTTACTTTTATTGTGTTCCAGAATGATTTTCCTACTGTTACCATAATTTGTAACTTTCAGCCCTATTCTATTTATTTTTGTTTTGTTTTGTCCTACTGTGCTACTACCTACTATTGCCTATGGATTATCCTACTCTCTAATCCACATTCTGGCCTACTCTGTGGGCCTATGCAGTACAACAGTATGCGTCGCGTGGCCACACGATTTATCCAGCTGTACCCATATGCCCCCCTCTAACTGCTAACTAATATCTATGTCGTATATACCCCTCTACCTCTATCTCTTACTAACTAGTACTTTCTTACTAATTCTCACTCTCTCTCTCTAACTGTCGGTACTACGTACCCTTTAACTACCTACTCTCTTACGGTACTACATACCTTCTAACTCTTACTCTCTAGCTAGTTAGCGGTACTACGTACCCTCAACCAACTAACTATCCTAACTCTTACTCTCTAGCTAGTTAGCGGTACTACGTACCCTCAACCAACTAAC
>JAUCBJ010008226.1:0-31613 GCA_032718475.1 Nemertoderma westbladi
TTGAAAAATAAAAACTAAATAAATGATTATTAGATTGTAAAACTTCGGTTTATATGGTTGCTTTAATACAGCAGAGTGACTTACAGTGAGGAATATAGTAGCTTCGTGTAACAGATGCAACGTGTACAGATAAATTTATTACATTAGCGTGAGTTAGAGAGTGAAATAGCAGTAACGTGTAACAGATGCAACGTAATCAATGCTAGCCCTGTCATTCTAACTTATATTCAACTTAGTTGATCGATCAGTTACAACGATAAAAGAAATTGATTATTATTAATAGTCGAATTAATGTATTCTACGCTATAGTAATTATGTTAAGGAACTAGAAGCTATTTATAAACATCTGCTACCGGTGATGAAGATGAAGAATTCAATGACTATGGTATAACTCAGATATTTATCGCCTTTTTCTCTCGAGGTTGGATGGGGGAGTGAGTGGAGGAATGTGGGGAGTTATAATGGTCCCGAGTTCGAACCCTGTTGAATATTTTGTTATCTGAAAAATTGCAAAATTAAATTTAGTTACTGGTGAAAAATAGTAGAAGTTACCTGTAGACACCTCTAGCGTCTGTAAGATAAAGGTTGGTGAATATGAAAAATACTGGTTGCTGAAAAATTGCGATTTGAAAAATAGTAGAAGTTACCTGTAGACACCTCTAGCGTCTGTAAAATAAAGGTTGGTAAATATGAAAATACTGGTTGCTGAAAAATTGCGATTTGAAAAATAGTAGAAGTTACCTGATGCTAAGTGTAGACACTCGAACACCTGTAAAATAAAGGCTTATGATTGGATGGATGAGTAGCGTTGGGTGACTAATAACGCCTCTAGCGGAAGATGCGGGAACTTGAGAAGTTGCCATGGTTACGGATTAAATGCTGACATCTGATTGGTTGAAATAATAACGACCACCGCTAAAGGTTGAAATAGTGGCTTCTGATTGGACAGAGTACCAGAAATGGACGGTAATGATGGGCTACGGGTGACCATTATCCAGTGTCATAGTATTGTATACTACTGTCAGAGTCAGATTCCGAAGCGATGAGCCATGAGTGAGGTCTAACTGTCGCCGAGCCGCCCAAACCCCTACTACTAGTAGGCCTACACGTAAAGCACCGCTTGTTTAAGCAAAATCAACTAAAAAGACAAACATCATTACTGGATTTATCCGAGAATTGATTATCATCCGTTTATGTCACAAAGTAACGCAAAGTTGATGTTACTTTATTACATAAATTAGTAAAAAAAATTCCAAATATAATTCTTTAGATTTCCAAATTCGAGCTAGAAAAATATAACGAGGGTTACAAATACGTATCTTCCCCAGAATCACTTAATACAAAAGGTAGTTGCTTCATATTGAACGTATCTTCTATGTATTTTGGGGGCAGTCTGTCGTCTAGAGTCGTTTGATTTTTATCGTTTGGAGGGAAGTTGTTTCTATCTGAGTCCTTCTGAATTGCATCAGTACATTCGTATGACGTAACCCCTGCATGTGACGATTGATGTAGGCCGGAACCGATGTTACCGTTGGTATTACAATCAACAGCTGAATCTTTCAGTGCGGAAACTTGCTGGAATGACGAGGTATGCCACAGTCGGGCGGCTCTGTGACTCATTTGGGAGGGATCCACAGAGACAGATCGGGAGCGGGCTAGAGGGGAGGCCTTTGGGGTTGGATCGAAACCGGTTGAGTTAAGGTCAGTTACAGCGGCAGTTTTTCGTCGGAAAGCCTCTAGTGATTCGATATACTTTCGATATCGCAACATCTGAAAGAAAGTAAAGATCCCAGTGATATTTTATGTGGCAATGTATAACATGTGGTGATATTTTATGTGGCAATGTATAACATGTGGTGATATTTTATGTTATTTCTGGGACATACTTTTCTTTAAACAAAGACACCTAATTTTATAATTAGGAAAATAATTAAATTAAATGATTCATAGAGTTTCACAAATAATTTTTGCGATTTTTAACGGGGTGATTTTTAGGATATATGGTGGGAAATGTAAAACGAAAAATACCATTAAATCCATCAATTCCCACTTTGTTAACCCCCCTCTTCTTCCCCTTAGAAAATGTTGAATTTTAAGATTATGAACAACAACATAAAAAATATCCAAGTTTCCTTAAAAATTGTGCCAGTTTTATTGAATGTCTTACTATAATATTTATTAAGCAAACTTACAGAGAATTGAAGGTACTCAATGTGTTTTAATAGTTGAGGGTTTGGAGCTTCTAAAACTAAATTGGTAATTTCTTCTTCCATATTTGCGGCATGAGCATGCCATTGCTTCATCTGCTCTTCCTAAGTGAAAAAAATTTAACAATTTATAATCAGTTGCGGTCGGGCTAATCAATTAAGGACCGGGGACCGGTCGTCATTACAGTATTTGGGGGCTGACGATCCAGACTTCGTCTCAACTTTGCAGTGCTAGGGTAGTACAGTAATAGCGGGTTTAGTTAAGGGCCCTACGTGTGGTTTTGGGTGACCTTTGCTCTTTACACTAGTATACTACTGTAGCGCACTAGTTGACACTAGCTGACTGGCGCTGCTAGCGCTGTCGGTAACACTACCAGCTCTGTTGCTAATGCTATTTTGTGTTGTGTTGCTGAAGAGTGCCTGATGCTTGAATGTAAATGTTTAGATAGTCGCTATCTTTCTTGATTGTTTTCTATTTCTTAGTTTATGCTTATTAATTGCTGATTAGGTCAAAATAATACAGTATTTAGGCTGTTGCTAGTATAACTCAGTAACGTAATAAATTAGAAATACGTATTCTGGAATACTTAGTAATTAGTACGCAAATTCGTATTTTAAGACACTGTAGTTAATTTAGCATTTCAGAATGAAATTAAGAACTTGTACGCTGCATAGCGGAGAATAGTTTGGGTAAATTACTTTAGAATACCGTATAATATTCAACGCGAGGCGGTTATTTATTTGAAAATAGCGGGCTGACCGTGGTAGCTAGTATACAGTAGTAATTTGCTGGTCTAAAACCAGCGAAAGGCCAAGTTTGACATTAGGACAAATAAACAGTCTATCCTATTATAGTATTAAAATATTGTCACATTCGACATATTTCCGCCCGATAACTTCCAGTGTTTCTGTGATAAGTGGACGCTGAGTGCTAGACCACCCGCACTCATCTTAAGTAGCTTAGGGAGCCATTTCAGATTTATTGTTTGGTTATTGCTGTGGCTTATAGATTCGATCAGTTAGCTCTCTGTTGAGAAAATAACAGAGAAAGGAGCGAGTGATTGTCAGAGCCGTATAGTTCGTAATAGTAAAATATTCTTAGCAGACGGTTCTGAAGGTTCTGAAGGTTCTGCTTGTGTTCAAATTGAGAGATTGCGTCGGACCTTATCAGTAAGGAGTAATGTCCTCTGATCGCTTAACATGCTGCAATGCAAAATGCAACAAATTTACAATTTACAAGTTATGCTATTTCATAACCCCAATGTAAGCGAGCTAAATTTCTCCTAATACATGAATAAAATTGGTAACAGTCGGCAAATTGGCGTGTTTCCGTATTAGTGTCAGTGAAGTGAGTGTGAGTGAATAATTCTACATTCCTAAAGAATGTGAAACATTGATGCTCTATAAACAACCGTTGTAATTATTGTAAGTCATAACTCTGTCTGATATTTAAAGCGCAGCATCTGAAAGGAACTGTTGATATTACCCTGAAAGTAAACATAGTTTTTGGAGATTATATAGTAGAGATCAATCGAATAATACAAAGTAACCTACCCAACTCACATAGAATTCAGTCTCCCACACGCGGTGGGTCATACGCCGCCCTTGTTTAGTATTATTAGAGGTAGCAGAATACATCGCTGAGGCTGAGAATTTTTAATTGGATAAGACCTATTGATTTTTATGGTGAACTATATGGTAAACATTGTTGAGTAAATAAATATATAAGCCAAGCATAATAACTATTACAATACATACAGAGTTTACATTATTTTATATAAATTAAAATTCGTTATAGGCTTGATTGAATAGGCTTTCCAGGATTTGGAAGTCACCGAGAATTAATCGGAAACTTAAGGTCCGATTATTTAGAGCAGCAGTAGTTCCAGTACTCCTCTACGGGAGTCCATGCTGGGCTCTAACTGCTGAGGACACCAAATCTCTGGATGGCACATTCACAAGAATGCTACGCCGGTTCATTGTGTCAAGTACAATGCACACATCTCCAACCAGACACTATATAACATTGGAGGTGTCTCATTGGTTCCCCCAAGCTTGACACTAGAACAAAATCGCCTCCGCTTTGCAGGACATTGCTTTTGCCGTGAGGACCAGCCAGTGCATAATCTTGTACTTTGGCAGCCTCATGGAGTGAATAAGCATGGTGGACAGCCCATGACTTTCTTGAGACGCATCTTAAATCCGGCACAGCATTCTTAAAAATGCAGCTGCAATGCAGCATGCCGATCCTAGTAGTAGTAGTAGTAGTAGTAAAATCAAACTTATGAATTATTGTATATACTACTACTAGGATCGGCATGCTGCATTGCAGCTGCATTTTTAGGAATGCTGTGCCAGAAAGTGTCATTCTGAGATAATCACACTTTTGCGTTTTTTTTACCTACACATTACAGTTGATGTTGGCATTCTGTATTTTTGCATGCAAGTACATACACCATGTCCCAGAATATAGTGTCGTAATTCAGTGACACGCCCCCCCCCCCCCTAATTTTTTTACAAATCTTAATGAGATTGCATGAAATTTGAAACAGAGATAGTTTCACCTCCCGACCACTGACTGGGTGAGCCAGAATTTTTATTTTTGCTTTCATTCTTTAGCTACAAGCGTTTAAAAAAAAGTGTCTCCAGCGATATTACACCAGTTACACCGCAGTTATTCTTCAACCTTATAGTGATTTATTGGTATTGATAGAAAGCTGACCGCGCAAGGATTCCAAATATGTAAAAATATTTGAATTTCGTTAAAAAATAGCGGAGATGGGCGTTCAAATTTTGCATGGTTGGTTATGCACCTGCGCGAGGCTATTTTATTCTATTTAATAAATGCATCATAATCTGGAACATTTTGTTTATCCAAATACGTAGCTGGGCAACAATGCATTACATCTTTAATCATACTATTATGTAGCTATTCATACATTTAGAAAATGTTCCAGAATATAATTAAATTAATCACCCATTAAAATTGTATCTAATTTTATTTATTGATTTACATTAAAGCAAAACTAAATTACAAGAAACCGGTTAACTACATAATATTGTACAAAGTTCGTATATAGAGGAGCTAAAATTCGTAAAACATCAAATTCTCTCTCAGAGTAAGAAATACTAGAAATACGAACAGACGGTCAATCATCCATCTAATGTTATAAAAGTAATCTCAAGTCTCCAAGGTTACAGTTTTGTACTATCGAGTGTGCTATGCCTCGTCATTTCCGAATTGTAATTGACAGTTCTTTGATTGACAAAAGCCAAGCGCTGTTGGTTACCCCGGCAACAAACGCGACGAAAGTCCCGACGAAATTGTTGTGACATTTCACTGCTGAGTTGAGATAAATTAACACCTATGAGAATTCCTGGATTCAGAGTAGGAATACCTCATCAAAGCCCGCCTGGTGGGGGGTGGTACCTAGGACAGATGTCGCATTCCCTCTGACCACTGCAATTGAGAGCCGCTGGAAAAGGAATTCTGTGGACCTAGGTTCACCTGTTTCCTTGGCGATTATCCGCCCTATCTCCCGCAGTACTGCGGTGCCTTCTGCACCGATTGGGCCTAAGGTCTCTAAGGCAATAGTGCGGAATAAGTGGTGGTGATGGAGCGCAGCATACTTATTTCCTTTACTGGTCTCTGCCATTAAAGCGGCTGCACCTGCAGATTTACTTGTCTCGGGTAGATAGGAAGGAGCGAGGGTGTCCCTGCAAGTAAAGTCCCAAACGAGTGGGCGGCCTGAGGACCAGGGGGCAAAGGTCAAACCGTCTGGTTTCTTGCCGTCTTGTGAAAGTCCTCGAGGCTCCAAGGTGGAGGCAATGCCGGCTGATGAGAGTGCACGGTGAATGATGTCATTGGCCTCTGCATGACGGGTGTATTTCCCATAATTGTGTAAGCAGCTGAGGCCATGACTTCCACTCGTGTCGACTTCCAACCCGCAACCCCTGCAGGAATGCTCCTCGCAGATAGGTGTACCCAAGCGGAGAGCTGCTCCCACCCGCAGCTGCTCATCACTGAGGCGAAGGCCTAGGGATGATACCGGCAGTGCCCTTAGCCAGTCCCCGGCGTGGTCTGCGGCGGCAGCTAGGAGACGAGCCTTCTCTTTTGCTGATGAGGCTATGGTGATCAGTACATCCTGTCGTGATGAGCACAGCGGGGCATCCCATCCTTTCTGAATGGCTTGATTGATTGGTTCAGGAAAATCGGTAGGTAGTAGTTGCTTCGCAGCTATTAGGAGTGGGTTGGGGATGCTGGAAATGGAACAGGGTAGTAGGGTGTTAAGCAGTGGGATGCATCCATGGCTGGAAGCCAGGAAAGCTGGTAAAGCTACGTCGGATGTGCTTCTAACCCCCAGTCCGCCCAAAGATATTGGAAGGGAAGCCTGGGCCCAAGCATCGCCCCCAATCCTAGTGTTGAGCACAATTTGGCAGCACTGCCGAATCTTATCATCTAGAGACTTCAATCGAGGCGATCCAAAGGCGGGTGAACACCGCAGCACATACATCAACTTCGGAATGGCAAAGCAATGTCTGAGTAGGTATAGGGCGTCATGCGCCGATAGAAGGTGGAGGCGGTCGGCGAACCTAGAGAGGTCTGATTCCTTCTCTTCAAGGATCTTCTCCATGGCTGAATCTCCTAGGGGTGATCCAAGCAACAGCGCATCAGAAAAATCGATTGGTTTAATGCTTGGTGTGATGGCATCAAACAGAGCTGTTGTCTCTTCTTTCAGTTCTAAGGGAAAGTGCTTGCCAAAGATTAACTCACACTTGGATGCCTTGACCATAAGCCCTAACTTTGCTGCCTCGGCTATGACCCTCTTCAGGTCAGAAGCAACAACAGATGGTGTTCCACCCAAGGAACCGTCATCCAGGAACCACACGTTGAGAGGAGATTCCATGCTATCGACAAGTTCAATTGTGTCGTTGCTGAAGAATAGAGAGGCTAGTGGGTCTCCCTGTTGCATACCATCGTCAGAGGCAATTGTTGTCCCATTGTAGAATAGGAGAGAGGGTTGCGAATATGACTGATATGCCAGGTTGTATAGTGGTGGGAGGTTCTTTAGCACTGCCCTCAAGGCTGGTCCACGGTGAATACTGTTGAAGGCATTTGAGAAATCAATTTTGATCATGACTGTCTCTCTCTCTATTGACTCACTGAGGAAACGCCTGGCTGCATGTACTGCTGCTTCTGCACCCCGGGGGGTCCCGAACCCTAGCTGATGGGGTCCTAGCTTTAAACCGGAATGCTTTGCCGCTGAATGGCAGCCTGTTTTGGCGGTAAGTCGACTCAGAGTGCACCCCACGGCTATGGGGCGAACTCCACCTGCTGGTTTAGTGAAAGCACAAAGCCTGGCGCCAAAGAGGTAAGGGAGAACTTCCTGGGGCACTCCTCCCTTTAGCATGATATTAGCTACCGATGTCATAGCCTTGAGGGAAGTCAGGGCAGCATCCCCCGCTGATGATGAGATGATGTCCTTGAGGAACTGAGGACGGCAGTTGTCGGGACCTGGTGCCGAGCCATTGGGGAATAGCTTGATTGATTTTAGAACCTCTGGGTAAGATAGCTCGAGGGTCGGGACATCTGCTTCCTCTAATGACGGTACTCCGTGGAAGTCATCTGATGGGCGTGTAGGATGAAGGAGTCGGAGGGCTTCAAGGGTCTCTGAGGTGGCTGGGGCTATAGTGGCTGATGAGGATGCTAGTCGTGCAGCTGCTTTCACATTTCCTTCGTCTATCTTAGATGCTATCAATTTCCCTAGCATGTCATCCGAGGATTGTTGAGTCTTGGGCTTCAGATGGGATGGAAGGCTAGTCGTAGGCAGTACTAGTAATTCTTTGGTGTTCTTGACCACCTCTTCAAATTCCAACAGTTGGTCCTTTACCTTGGCTGTGAGTGATTTGCAGGCTGGACCGATAGCCCTCCGGCCACGTCTGGACCTTGATCCCTGGGAGGGTACTCTGAGAGAGAATGGAAAGGCCAGCAGGTTTAACCAGTTTGACTGACTGTTGTTGAGGACGATGGCATCACAGAGACTACTGTAAAGTGTGGCTGCTTTTAGTCTTGCACCCCTGGGGATACGAGTCAGGGTTCTGATCCTAGTGAGGGTTTCGAATGCACTGCTAAGTGAATCTGATATGGCGCTCTGGCTGGCTACCACAGGAGCAGGGGATGGAGTGTCATTGGTAAACGGTTGGGACAGTAGTCCGGGTGACCCTTGAGACATGGCTGGCTGATTAGAGTGTAAGTCGGGTGGAATTGCAGCTTCAGCAGGAGCGGAGGAACCGGTGGCTGGAAATGTAATGATGGAACCTGACCCAGGACAAGAGGTGCCTTCAGTGGATCTGTGTTTGCGCAGCCCTCCCTTGGGGTTGACACAGCAGAATTTAGAGCAGGTGGTGCATGGGAACTTGAGGGACAGTCCTCCACTGGTAACGGTGGGAGGTTGTCCCGGCTCTAGCGGTGCAATTGATGGAGTATGGGTAAATAGGGGTGGATGAGAGTTCGGGACCAGAGTGGGGTCTCCAATTTGATTGTTATCCAGGGAGGATTCGGCTGATTGGATTGGAGGTTGTTTCGGCTCTAGCGGTGAGATTGATTGTGTATGGTTAAGCACGGGTGGGTGAGAATTCGGAAACGGGGTGGGATCTCCAATTGGAGGTGGTGTAGGTGTCGGTGCCTTCTGTTGATTGGCTGACCAAACTAGAGGGGCATTTCTGGAAATATCAGAATACAGATCACTACGATGCTTGGAAATGGTAATATCATTGATATCCTCAAAATCCGATCGTGAGTAACCTTCAATACACCACTTTGCATACCGAATACCGAAATACTTTGCATACCGTCCCGAATATGGTTTATTTATTAAATATAATAAAATAGCCTCGCGCCGGTGCAAAACCATGCAACATTTGAACGCCCATATCTCAGCTATTTTTCAACGAAATTCCAATTGTGTTACATATTTGGAATCCTTGCATGGCCAGCTTTCCATTGGTACCAACAAACAGCTATAAGGTAGAAGAACAAATGCGGTGTAACTGGTGTAATGTCGCTGGAGACACTTTTTTTAAACGCTTGTAGCTAAAGATTGAAAGCAAAAATAAAAATTCTGGCTCACCCAGTCAGTGGTCGGGAGGTGAAACTATCTCTGTTTCAAATTTCATGCAATCTCATTACGATTTGTAAAAAAAATTAGGGGGGGGGCTTGTCAGTGAATTACGACACTATATTCTGGGACATGGTGTAGATGTACTTCAAAATCTTTACATAAAAAAAATGTTTCAAAAAACTTCAAAATTGTTTCGCATATATCAGGCAGTATTGTACATAAGACCTTTTTTGTTTATGTCTATGCGATTTTTACTGCACATACTGTAGGACTATTTTACTCTAGGATATCAGGCAGCATTGTTCATATGATCTCAGAACCTTATTGGTAAATTAAGTTAGGTCTCAAAGGACCTCTGTATCGGACATTAATTCCTCCTATTTTACGCAAGTCAATATATTTACGTACTAAATAAATATATCGACCTACTAAATAAATATATTGACGTACGAAATAAATATATTTCCGTACTGTATCAATATATTTACGTACTAAATCAATATATTGACGTACTAAATAAATATATTGGCCCATGTGAAGAATACCAGACTTTCTGCCGTTATATTTCACTTTGCAGTTACCCCCATGGCAAGAATACCAGACTTTCTGCCGTTATATTTCACTTTACAGTTACCCCCATGTGAAGAATACCAGGTTTTCACTAAAACCACAGGTTACAGAAGGGCTGAATCTAACCAAAACAATAAACGAATTAGTATATGTACAGGTTATAAGACAGAAATAAGCGCTATAAAACACTTAATAAAGATAAATTTAAAAAATTAAAAAATCTTCATATATAATATTCCAATAAAATGTCGACCGAAAAGTGAAATCCTGGTATTCTTCACATGGACGAATATATTGACGTACGAAATAAATATATTTACGTACTAAATAAATATATTGACGCACTAAAGGAATATATTTACGTGCTAAATAAATTTATTTACGTACTAAATAAATATATTGACGTACTAAATCAATATATTGCCGTGCTAAATAAATATATTTACGTACTAAATAAATATATTTACGTACTAAATATATATATTTACGTGTGTTAAAAACTTATAATTCAGAAGTGGCAGAAGTTCATTTAAAGAAAACAACATCTTGGACAGCGAGAGAAATAATAGAACGAGGGCCATAAAAGCTTTAAAGTGCTAATTATGAACAATGGCGAATCCAATTTTATTTATTTGTGGGGAATTATTTGTAGTTATGCAGTCAAACTTTCTAGAACAACCTAATAATGACGCGGTGACATACTGAATATACATAGTAAAATCTATGGCGTAGGGACCTACTGAGAAATAATGTCGCACTGTGTTATAAAGCTGGAAAATATGTCGCCCTGGCGATTTGGGTATTACTATGTTATGGGTACCCACTTTTTAAACAAATTTTTTCATATGAAAATGGCTTTAATCATGAGGTTTTTTGTTCTAGAACAAATATTTGACCTTCTGACAGTAAGATGGTAGCTAGTAATTTTGATTTTGTGTTATAGCTAGTACTATTTATTAGCTAGTAAATGTAAGATATACCGGTAATTTAATTCTCAATTATATATTTGCATGGAATAATTTATGAGTCATGGGTAGCTAGTAATTTTTATTTGATAGTCAAAGTAGCTAGTAATTATTCACTAGCTAGTATTTTATACAAAATATAGGCAGATGTCAAAATAGAGTTTTTACATATTTTACTTATGTAGGCCTATTTTACTTATTACTAGATTTATTTATCTATTTATTAGTCATTTCGAGAATATTGATGATATGGAAATTGTCTAAATAAAAGGGGCACTGCAAAATTTGTTTTGTAATTTTAAGTTCACTAGCTACCTTTAAAAACACTACCGGTAGCTAACATAATAACAGAATAAAAAATAATAGCTTTAACCTCTCTCAGAAGGTGAAAAAATGTATGTTCTAGAACAAAAAACCATCTTGATAATATCCATTAACATGGTCCAAAATATTATTTTGTAATTTTAAGATCACTAGCTACCTTTAAAAACACTAGCTACCTTGAAAAAAATAATAGGTAACCTCTCTCAGAAGGTGAAATTTAAAATTAGGTACCAAAAATTTGGTTTTGTAATTTTAAAAACAGTAGCTACCTAAAAGAAATCACTAGCTACCATAAAAAAAAACAATAGCTAAATTCTAACAGAAGATGACAATAATGTTCTAAAACTAAAAACCTCAAGATAATAGCCATTAACATTGTCAAATAAATGGTCAAAAAGTGGGTACCCATAACATAGTAGTGCCGCGATAAATTAATTCCATACAAATAAATAACGTATTTTTTTGTCCTTATGCAAACCACATTTCCTTGAAATAGTAAACGCATTTCTACGTTGGCCAAGGAAATAAATATGCTTTTGTTACATTATGTCAACTTAAGAGTTCTGGTGAATTCCGCCCAACGCTGCAAAGTACTACTTTGCAGCGTTGCAGCATATAGGACGGAACGCTGCAAAGTAATAAATGGCTTGGAAACAACTTAAATTACCTTATTCCAGAATGTATCCTTTTCATTCATATTAATGCATTCTTTATTATACAGTTTGCAGTGACTCCTACAATAGCTACTGTATTGATAAATAGGTAAATAAATAATTGTTTAACTTAAGGTGTAGGCCTACTGTATTGGGCATATGTCGAAACGCTCAACAGAAGAGATTTTAGCTTCGAGTGTGCCTTCCACCAGTAAAGCAAGGTACGAAAATGCCTTCAAAGATTTCGCCGAAACTGAAACACCCGATGAAAGCAATTACTTGCAGTATTTCGACCATCTACACCTGGAAAATAAAGTGGCGGGGGCTGAAGGCGGGGTAGCTCAGTTGGTCGAGCGCCGGGCCTGCAATCTATTGGTTGTAGGTTCAGCACCGCCAGGGTCCACTCAGCCTTTCATCCACTGGGGTCGATAAAATGAGTACCAGTTAAATAACTGGGAGCAAATCTTGGGATAGGAGTAGCGCCCACCCCTACCCTCAGGTAGCAGCTATCGAAAGAGGAGCCTTCAGGTCGCCTCCGGCTTCGGCCGACTGTTTGCTTGCTTGCTTGCTTACACCTGGAAAAAGGATTTAAATCTCCGACTATGTGGACGACATATAGTATGCTTGCTTAATGCTTGCAACCAAAGAAAAGGAAGTGAATGTTAACGATGAAGGAAGATGGCGCTTGGATCACAAGTCATTCTCGTACGAAGCAGCAAGGTGAGGCGGCGAAGTCATCCACGTTTCTTGTACCCAATCCAATGGCCAATCATATCGTTATCTATTTGGCTGCCCTTGAAGCTTCAATTCCCGGAAAAGTAAACGGTCCAATTTTTAAGAGCGTGCCAATTAACAAGGAAACTGGCAGCAGTCGCTATGTGTGCACCCATAAAATCCTTTATTCACATACCGAACGCTGATAAGTTGACATAATGTAACAAATTTACATACATCATTGCTTGCAAAGGTCACTTTTCAGCGTTAAAGACCCTTAAAAGTTTATTTATGTAAACCTCCCTCGCTGCGCTCGATCGGTACATAAATAAACTCGGATCATAACGCTGCAAAGTGCTACTTTGCACACAATGATGTAAATAGTTATTACTATACCTCGAAAAAAACGGATTAAAAAGAAAGACAAAATAATGCTACTTTATTTTTGTAAAACATTCATTTATACATGGGAAGCCAACCTGATTTAATTTGCTCTTATAGGATGTCAACAAGGGTTTACTGAACAGCTGTTTGGAACTGCAGGCACCTGGTAGGGGTGGGGAGGACATCGATGCTGCGCAGAAGTTACATTCTGTTATCCAATCCGACAAAGAGTTTTGATCACTAGAAATAGAATATTAGAATCACATCAACAAACTAATGGATACATTTTATTGAAATTAAAGTGCAATCAGTCTTCAAAATGCTTACGGTATGAATGCGTCTTAAAAATTGATGTGAAAGTGTACATCGGGCAACTAAGTCAGCGTTGTGAATGGGTAAATAATTAATTATTAATTATAATAATTACAAGATAGGTAAATAATTATAGAGGTTATTTACTTACATTTTCTTAATGTAATGAATTTTTGGTACTTTTGAAAAAAGGGGGCCAAAATAAAAAAAAGGCTTTACTAAAGACCTTAAACAATTTCCATGTAATGGTTCCAAACATATGAGCGGGTTGTTTATATCAAGGTTCATAATATTATATGGTTCATATTTTAGGTTCATTACTAAATGCTACCTGTTTATATGTTTGCCATCAAAAATACACCTGTTTATATGTTTGCCATCAAAAATACCACGCCCATACTTGCCCCCCCCCCCCCCCCCCCCCTTATCAACTCTAGGGTACAGTAGATAAAGGCCTGTTTACACGTGGCAACTTTTATAGCAACTTTCTCGGCAACTAGCAACTTTTTTTTGGAGCAACTTAATTTAATCGCTGTTTACACGTGGCAACTTTACCAGCAACTTGGCCGGTAACTTTTATAGCAACTTGGCTAGTTTGACTGTAAAATAGTGGGTGATTTTATCTACTAGCTAGTTTTTGATAATTTAATTTGATTATCCCGCTTTAATTCGCCAACGCAAATTCCTTTAAGTTGCCGTAAAAGTTGAGCAACTTTTACAGCAACTATTTTACGTGTTTACACGGAGCAACTTGATCGGCAACCTGGGTTGCACAACAAGTTGCCAAGAAAGTTGCTCTAAAAGTTGCCACGTGTAAACAGGCCTTAACCTCTACGTACCTCTTATATTATTTTATTATTTTAAGAATTAAATTGAATATATTGGCGATTTAATATCTTGTCTCAATGTTATGTTATAAATTAAGGAGCCGGTTACTGTGGCATCTTTTTCTAACAAAACAATAAACGAAAATCATTAATTACAACAGATTACAATTTGTGAATAAACAAAAATAATAACTGTTAATAATGTAACAGTTCAAAGTCAACAGATAGAATTCTTGAGGTTGCCTCAGGTGTTTAACTTTCACTGAAAACTTTAAACTTTTCGTTCGTGATTGTTGTTAGGTACTCATTGAGACGCCTCATAAACAACACTGACCTTGAAGATGCGGATAATCTCGCGAAAGTCATGGGGATAGGTAGTTGTGTCGGTTCAACTTTGTTGATAAGCCGGTATTATTAATGCACGCTGCATTGGGCTTCTTTGCACATTGTGGTTTGCATGGTGGTGACAAAATGTTAAGCTGGTATAGATGAATGTGCAGTTTCAATGCAGCATGCTGATTATAGATAGACTCATTGTTGCTCAATGTTGGTCGATGTTGTTCATTAATGGTTGTTAGATATTTTATCACTATCTGCTTTGAAACACTTTGCATTGAAACATAAATATGATGTTCTGCTTATTATTAAGAGGGTTCACTCTTAGAACACACCATGTATTGTTGTATTTATTACTATATTTACGTATAGACTAACCCACACTGCACAAAGTATTCGGACCAATCAGCGGTCCGTATGACAAACACATCGTTCCTCTGTTTGTATCCGCCAGCTGGTTTGCTACTAAACGAATGATGGAGTTTTATTTTCTCGACGAATTTCCCGATGATCACGTCTTCCCATCGTTTGTAACAATTGAGGTCGACCCCTTGCAGACACACATGGTACTGCTTCCAACTCCGTTTATTATTCGGCGCTACAAAACAAAATCAACATAAATGTGTAGCTAAATAATTATTAAGAGGTAAACTAGTGACGGGCCTAGCGGCGCGATACGGAACCGACTTTTTACTAGAAGCAAGTAGGAAGTGATCAATCAAATGTAAATTCCATCAACAATGTTTGCCTATGGTCTGAAGGAAAGTGTTATTTACATACGGTCAGAGAGAGAGAGATTCCATTCTGTAACTTGGCAATTACTCAAATCCATTCTGGGACTAATTTTCATGCATCGCATTTCATTACATATAACGTACGTGTCAACTGAGCTGCTTTGTACGCAGATATGTACTGTATTTCGACCAGAAGCTAAATTTCTTCATTTAAAAAAAAACAGCAAACGGCACCCAGAGATAGTCAAATGATGGATCGGATTGTCTAGATGAGGTTATGATGTCGACGGAAGGTCTAGAGTTCGAACCCTATAAATGGAACAACCCAGTTTTCGTTAAGCTTTTAACTCTAAGGCACTAGATTCACAGCCGACCCAGTAGCGATGGTAACGAACCGGGTATGTTGGTGGAGTAAATCAAGAAAGTGATTTGATAGTTCGAGTACTTGACCTTGTTTAGTGTCGAACCCTCCTTGTCTTACATTTTATCGAGTACTTGACCTTGTTTTAGTGTCGAACCCTCCTTGTCTTACATTTTATCGAGTACTTGACCTTGTTTAGTGTCGAACCCTCCTTGTCTTACATTTTATCGAGTACTTGACCTTGTTTTAGTGTCGAACCCTCCTTGTCTTACATTTTATCGAGTACTTGACCTTGTTTTAGTGTCGAACCCTCCTTGTCTTACATTTTATCGAGTACTTGACCTTGTTTAGTGTCGAACCCTCCTTGTCTTACATTTTATCGAGTACTTGACCTTGTTTAGTGTCGAACACTCCTTGTCTTACATTTTATCGAGTACTTGACCTTGTTTTAGTGTCGAACCCTCCTTGTCTTACATTTTATCGAGTACTTGACCTTGTTTAGTGTCGAACCCTCCTTGTCTTACATTTTATCGAGTACTTGACCTTGTTTAGTGTCGAACCCTCCTTGTCTTACATTTTATCGAGTACTTGACCTTGTTTAGTGTCGAACCCTCCTTGTCTTACATTTTATCGAGTACTTGACCTTGTTTAGTGTCGAACCCTCCTTGTCTTACATTTTATCGAGTACTTGACCTTGTCTAGTGTCGAACCCTCCTTGTCTTACATTTTAAAGCTGTCCTCAATATCTAAAGTGCTCGCTTAATTTGAAATAGATAAAATGAAATCAAGATCTTCTTACCATCTTTAGAAAGAGTGAGTGAAACCTTAACAGTATGATAGCATTAACGGTCTCGCGAAAACTCCACTACGTGACAATGATGATTTATTAAACGGTAGACCAATGACTTTCATACTAACTGCGTTTGAGGTCGGTGTCGTATGATTGTTTAATACCGAGCGAGCCCTGCTTTTTGATTGGCTCGAGAATCTCGGTAGGAGTCTCGGTACTGAGGGTTGATAGACTTCTGGATGGTCTCATTCTCCGGAATGAACCGCGGGGGGCGCTGCTAGATTTTTTCTTTTTTGATTCGTCATCTCTAAAACAAATTAATTTAAATCAAGATAAGTCCAACGTTAGGTCCAATAGCTTTAGCCATTGGTCGTTAGGTCTTACAGGGTTAGTTTGTGCGGAGTAAAGTCCTGAGAGTTTAAGGGAAAGGAGCAGGTTACAGAGAGATGTCATTCTAACCAAAACAATAAATGTGAGTTAGCGCAGATTGCAGTATATTTTGTTAGTAATTAGTGGTAAAAAAAATTACAATTACTACAAAATACAATACATGGGGCCACCTTCGGTACTAGTAGTTGATTCTCACAAGTTCTATCAAACTCTGTGATGTTACTAACTATTAGCAATTAATTACAATCCTCTTTCCTAGAAAAATGCGAAATAAAACGTTTTTGCATCCCAAGAAAGTTTTTAATAAATAAATTACCATTATCAAATTTTTAAATGCTACTTACGTGGCCCACTCTAATGGACATAGTTTAATATTGTTATACAGGCCCTTTAGGGCGTCCTTGGGGAAGTCATCGCCGTCATTCGCTGACAATAGATTAGCAATAAAGTTTGACAAAGACATTCGTTTACCCGCCATACTCTTATTGTGTAAATCTGTGTTGAGTAACATCAATGAACAGGTGAGCAACATTACTGCATCTGTGAAGTAAAATACGTCGATTAATAATTAATAAACGTTATACGTATTTAATAAAAAATATTCGCGATCATCATCAAATGAAACACTTATATTTCACTTTGCAGTTTACCCCCATGTGAAGAATACCAGGTTAAAAACGCAGTTTAATTTAGAGCAAAATAAGCATCTAACCAAAACAATAAACAAATTTGTATATTTATATTAGGTAATGAGATAAAAAAAAATAAACGCTATAAAACACTTAATATTGATTTCGGTGTGCGTGCAAGTAAAAAAAGATATGGAATAACGTGCAAGGTGTTCCGTACCTTTTGATCACATGAAAAGAATTTATAAAATCGTTATTCTATTTTGTACTTTTTCTTTTTGATTTTAGGGGATAATTGAACCGTAAGAGTGAAGGGGGTGGATGTAGTGAGGGCATGGTGGGGTGGGGTGGTTGTACCCGGCGATAATACTACAAAAATTATAATATTAAGTTAATAATAAAGGATATTATACAAACTACAGTCTTTTTTTAACTCAAAATATGTAATAAAGGAGAATTCTGTAACATAAAATATCAATGATATATAAAGTAATGGTATAAGGCAAATAAAGTCAATAATTTATAACCAATAACTTTATAAGCCCACAAACTGGTTATTTGTGGCAAAATTAAAATATGAATGTCAAGGAGTGATTCTCCATAAAAGTGGCCAAAACTATGTTAAAAAATGAATTTCACAAAAGTATGGAATACTAAAAATATTATGAGACCTCTTTTAATGCTGAACTCAATGGTTCTATTGGTCGAGCTTATTAGGTCTTTGATTTATTTCGACAGACCATTGTCCAGCCTGTAATACCACGCACGTCATTTAATAATTTCATATATAATTGACTTATTTCCCACACCTTAAAAAAATTAACATTGTCTGCGCCTGTAATTTTACACATTAAATTAGTATAAGTAACAAGGTATACAATACCATGTTAACTGTGTTTAAGTATTATTAAAACTCTGAGTACTAACATTACTGGGGTGAGTACAAAACAAAGACACAAGACCCGAAGACTCAATCAAGAGCAGCACAAAACACATGTGTAACTGTTGTTTATTGTTTTGATTCCCCCAACACGCCTCTGTAACCTGCTCCTTTACCAACCTGCTCCTT
This sequence comes from Nemertoderma westbladi, assembly GCA_032718475.1. Taxonomy (NCBI): domain Eukaryota; kingdom Metazoa; phylum Xenacoelomorpha; order Nemertodermatida; family Nemertodermatidae; genus Nemertoderma; species Nemertoderma westbladi. Next base: position 18,387 of record JAUCBJ010008226.1, read on the forward strand.
TAAATGGCAATGGGACCTAACGCTTTTTGTGACCTAACGCAACTTTACCTCTTTGTTTTGTACTCACCCTTTACTACTAAAGTACTGCAGTACTAACAGTGAGGAGAAAAAGGCAGTGCAGATTCAAAATCAGGTAAAAGGCCAAAATTATGAAACCATAATAACTATGCATAATTTGAATTTCCCACCATTCGATATGCCATAAGGTTAATCGATTACACTAATTACAGATAGGTTTAGTAACATGCCATAACAGGCATGTGGCAGTCCATGCCTGTAATCTGTGGGACTAAACCTATTATGTCTGTAATTAGTGGACATATTACAGGCAAATTACAGGCTGGACAAGTTAAGCTCGCCTCGGTGTGTAGTAAGAAAAATAATAAGAATCATTCATTCGTTTTTATTCTGTCTGTAATATAAGATGATCTACTTATGTTTCATCTTTTGTAAGAAACTCATTTTCGTAGTACATTATGTCATGTAATAAGTGGGACAGGTTAGCGCGAACAAACGAACTTTACAAAATTCAATCTCGGTATCTCCAGTAATTATCAGTCATTTCCCATGAAATTTTTACTGATTTGTTCGCCAATAATAGCTCTTTATTTTAAGGTACAGCCTCGGTAGTAACAACTATATGCTCGACAACAGCTTTCAATGAACTGACGTGAGACATAAATTAAAAAAATTATCCAATCTTATACGTTACATTTGTATGAGTATTATAAACACAGGAAAGTGTTCAAATTTTACATTTACGCTTTAAGTTCAAAAACATACATTTTTGAGAAATCATTAGAAAATTAACTATGATTACGAGGGTGTATTACCTTAAAACAAGCTCACCAGTATAATAAAATTATCTACTTTCTGAAAAACTTTACCGCATGAAATTTCGTTCACCAGATAAAATTCTGTGGACACTTGAAGCAATGTTAAATATGAGATTATATATCTAGTAATTATATAGCTACACAATGAAACGCTATTTCCGTGTTATTTCCTGATAACGCATAATTCCATAAATGATTTTGTTTGAAATTTAAATCACAACTTTTATCAAACACAGTCAGTGTCCATGCACAGCAGGTGCCAGGATTTTTATAAACTACCCGTAGTATCTTTATGAAATTGCAGCTTAATTTTCTATATCGTTATGAAACATTACACTCTAGCTTGCGGTGAAAGCATTTCAAAAAATGTCTGAGTTTTGTTGAAAAATAGAGGAGATAACATCTCATAATATTTCGCAATGAAACTCAAATAAATATTTACAAATTTGGAATCGCTAGCTTTCCAAAATCAGTACACGATGGAGATAACATTTATTTTTGCAAATGAAATCATATTCAGCAAAAAGAAAACAAGACTTTATTACTCAGACAATGTGAAATAAAAATATACCATAAGTATATATCCGGGCGCTGTTTGCTGACCTGTGATAATAAATCAAAATGAGTTTTAGAAATGGTTTTGTTACTTTTTATAATATAATTATAATAGTAATAAAAATACTCAACAAAAGACAATAATAAACGTATCGTATATATATACAGTTAGTAAACAAACAATGAATAAATACAGAAAAATATAATCACACACAACAAACAGTAAGTGAGTAAGTACAGTATCGTAGTGTGTCGGTTGGTGTGAAACGAAGGCCACGGGAAAAAGGGAAAAACAAAGTCAAGAATTCTCGACATTTGTAATTCAGCACAAAATATACATTGGGAAAGAAAGTAATCGTATCAATTAACAATTAATCGCAAATAATTAATTAAAATAATACAATAGGCCGCGGTAAATAAGACAAGGCATAAATATATAATATATAGTGGGTAGAAATGGGAAAACGTGACTTACAATGTATAAAATGGGGAAGTTGGAAAGTTTAAGATGAATATCGGAAAATTTATTGAGTTTAAAAGAAAAACTCCAACACAATGACGTATCGGTAGCTATAGTTACATGTAATAGCTAAAAGATGCAAGTCAGGAAACGAAATTAATAGTGTGTCTGTCAATAAATTATTAATTAGGGTCTAATAATTATATATTTATTTATATAAAATAAAAGTTATTTAAAACCAAACGAATTCCGAGAAACAAAATGACATAACTCTATACTCTATGAATGTACTACAGAACCGGTACATACACGGTTTACTAGTCTGCTAGTGCCAGTATACCTAAACTAAACAAACAGTCCTACTCACATGCAACACACACGTTAGCTCGTTAGGACGGTGGGAGAATTCTAGAATAAATCGCATAATTAATAGATTCTACAATTTACATACACTATATAAGCCTAACTAACTCGGTCTATCCATACAAAATTCCCTATTAATCCGAAACATATCCCCAGAAAATATAAACATTGATATACAAATTTAAGCAGCAAACTACTGGAGTCAAATAAAATGCATCCCGGACATTGTGGTTAATACAAAACCAATACATTGTACCTTTAGGCCTACCCAGCTATCAAACCAATACATTGTACCCTTAGGCCTACCAAACCAATACATTGTACCTTTAGGCCTACCAAATCAATACATTGTACCTTTACGCCTACCAAACCAATACATTGTACCTTTAGGCCTACCAAACCAATACATTGTACCTTTAGGCCTACCAAACCAATACATTGTACCTTTAGGCCTACCAAACCAATACATTGTACCTTTAGGCCTACCAACCAATACATTGTACCTTTACGCCTACCAGTGTTCGATTACTAAATTGTACAAATAGTAGGGCTGACTGGTCTGCCAGTACCATACCAGAATGCAGGTACCAGTCTGCCGGTACCAGTCTACCGGTACCGGTAGCATTGAAACTAAATAAAATATATAAAAATATCAATAAACATCATTAGGCTATCTATTCAGCATCAGATAAAATAATAGCAGTTATTATGATATTATTTATTAGTAAGGAAAACTCAACAAACATATGATATCAGTAAAGAAGCGGCATAATAGTACTCAGTACTGTACTGTGTAGTAGTAAGCTGGTTGTATTTGTATTAGAAATGTTGGGGTTGTTGACTGTACATGTATTGCTGTTGTGGGTCGTACATTCCAGCCATATCGACCTGCTGCTGCTGCTGTGGGGCGGATACTGGTTGCTGGAAGTCCTGAAACCCGTAGATGTGACGCGGCAAGTCAGTTCGACTGATCTTCAGCTGCACTAAGTCGCGTTTCGACATCAACTTTAGGGCGTGCTCGTGGGTAGCCATGGTCACGTCAAAACCGTTAATCTCTAAAACTTTGTCGCCGATCTGCAGACCGGATTTATGGGCTGGGCCGCCTTCTAGTATGTTGGTTACGTAAATGCCGCTGTCGCCTTTGCAGAAGGGATTGCACTCCGCGTTCTGATCGATTCCACCGCCAACCCGGCAACCCATTCGCTTACGTTGGTCCGTTCCCACTCGTCCCTTTTGTATAATTATTTCTACACAGGGGATTGTCGTGTATTCGCAATCCATCATCTTGCTGTCTTGGTTAATTCAGTACTTGGTGCTTGGTTTCTTTTAAGCTGTTCGCACAGTCGTATAATATAAACCACCAGTAACCACTGAACTAACGGCAACGGTGGCCAACTCCTCGACTCGACTCCTCTACGCTCTACTCAGCAACTAGATATACTTGGTATACTGGTATAAGGGAAATAATACACACACAGGTCTAATTAGAAAATAAATGTCGCAACAATGTTCTGATTTCTATTTCTTATTTCAGTAGGCCTATTACAGATTTTCAGTTTCTAATTATTATAACAACAGAACAAGACAAGACAATAAGACAACAAGTAAAACTACCTCCAGCTTAAGCTTGGAGCACTTTACAATACAAAGTTTCCAAATTCATGCCGCTATTGCTGTATTGGGTACAACTAGATCAGTGGATCTCTAGACTGCTAGATACAGAGATAGAAAGGCTGAAAGTGGAACGGATTAGTTACTTTTACTCTGTTACTCGTAATGTGTAATGTCTGAATGTAGCGTTAGGTTCAAATCGGCATTCTTTAGGTCCTGTCTGCCTGTAGCGCATAGCGTTAGGTCCCGTAGCTTTAGGTCAGTAGGCCTACTGCTACTGCAGTAGGTCTAGGTCCTGGGCGCTGGGCCTGGCGCTGGTGCCTGGGCCCTGGCGCATTACAGCATTCAGGCATTAGGTCATCTAGCCAGCTAGCATTCTGGCATTACTGCATTTGGTGAGATGCTGTAACCAAGGCAGAAGGCGTACTATATACAAGGTCATGCCATGAGTTAACTGGGGGCGGTGACAGGTGACTGGGGGCAAGATTTTTTTTTACAACAATTTGATATTTGGATATGGGGAGACTTCTATAAATTTTCATTTGCTGCAATTTGGTCAATGGACGTAATTGAAGCATCCTCGTTAAGTACTGAACTGACTGACTGAAGTAAGATAAAATTTTTTATGGTAGCTAGTTTAGGCAGGTTTAGCTAGTAATTTCGACACTGGCTGACTGGATCCGACATCCTACCTCTGTTCTCTGTACCTCCCTCTATAAATATTTTGTAGTACCCCCTACCCCGTAGCTATTTCCTTTTACTATTTGTATAGAAAATGTTCCAGAACATGTTAGGTTTTGTTAGCTATTCATTTTTTTAAAAATTATGTTCTAGAACAAATATTTTTTGTTCTAGAACATTTTTTAGAAAAAAGTCTGGATTCTATTTAAAACGCATGGAATCGTTCTAAAACGTGTACTTAAAGTCAATAAGGTAGGTAGATCTACCAGGATTTAATGTCAGAATGTCACGGACCTAATGCAGTACCGGTACTCCAACTGCAGTAATGTATAGGCCTAATGCTAATGCAGTAATGCTACCGGTACCTGCTACCAGGACATATGTCAATGCCACGGACCTAAAGCGCCAGGCAGCCAGGACCTAACGCAGTAGGCCTACCGGTAACTGGGTAACGCACCATAACCAACTTAACACAGTAACCGTTACTTCGGTAATTCCTAGTCTGCTAGTTCAGTAGTTCCTAGACAAGTACCTGTACCGGTAGATCTACAGCAGTACTGCAGTACAGTCTGACAGTAGGCCTACCGGTACCGCTATTTATACGCAGATACAACATAGGCCTACAACATAAGAACATAGGCCAGTAGGCTACCGGTACAGCAGAACAGCATACGGACATACAGTACACAGACTACAGGCAGGGGCTAAAAGGCTTACTGCAGTTGTTGCAGTTGCAGTTGCACTAACTACTGTATTCTAGTATTGGTCATACGTGAAATTAAAATTACGACAGGAGGAGGGGAGTACAAATTATCTAGGCCTATACGGGTGTTTGAAAAAGGTGGACTGGACACAGAAAACATGGACAATGGACATTGGACAGACCAATCACGGGCGATTTGCGTCACACAGCATGTCCACCTTTTTCAGCTTTGTTGTCCACCTTTTTCAAATTTGAATAAGGTGGACTGGGTTGAGAAAGACAGGCAATGAATTGACCAAACAGATTGATTTTCACATTATTATTATCCCAGACTTACTGTGACAGGCCTAGTTCAATAATATGGGGCGAGCCACGCGATAGCGTACTGTGAGGGAAAAATAATATGCTTTATTTATCGTTCATCCCGAGATCTGTTATTAAACGACCAAGCGCAGCGAGCGAGGTAAATAAGTCCCCATATTTTGGGAGTGGCGGTCCGAAACCATAATTCAAAGTGGAAATGGAGGCCCAAAACCTTAATTAAAACTGTCACGTAACCCCAACCTTAAATATTTTGGATCATAAATTCCACAAAATTTCTTAGAGTGCTCTACGGTACGCTAGACCTACTATTATTATACTGTAAGTCTATAGGGGGGGCAATCCGCGAGGGGGGTGGGGGGGGGGGGGGGGGGGGTAGATACGCCTAGGACACCGGCAGCATTCTTAATGCAGCTGCTTCCAGCATGCCCATTATAGATAGATAATTGAAACCTGAAAAAGGTGGACAGTCCAATCACTAATAAATAGCATTGCTTTAATACGTTTCTGATTGGTCAGACTATTATCTTTGTTTTTTGTGCATGTGTCCAGTCCACCTTTTTCAAACACACATCTTATTCCCAATTATGTAACTAAGAAAGCGAAACTTGAAAAAGGTGGACAGACCAATTGCTACAAACTGCTTGGCATAATACGTTTCTGATTGGTCTGTCCGTTGTCCATGTTTTCTGTGTCCAGTCCACCTTTTTCAAACACCCGGCCTATACCTGTATTCCGCATACAGATAGAGAGAGGGGACTTTCGAAGCAATAAAAATTAATCCCTCTCCAGGGGAAATTCGACGCTAATAACTGCTGATTACGAAACTGAACACTGTCAAGACTGCCAGAATACTTTCTTTTTTCGTGTAATAGGAAATGAATATGGAATTCATTAAGTGCAGTAATAATTAACAGCACGACACTGACTATTATTAAATATCATCTCAAATGTACTGCAGTACTGATCTGAGCCCATTTTAAAATTTCGATAGAAATATGTAGAATGTACGGTGGTGAGTTGCGGCCAATTATTGCATTTTTTTTTAAACGTTTAAAAAAAGTTATTTAAGTTTGTAAAAAAAAATTAATGTTTTGCTAAAAAAAATTAATGTTTTGTTAAAAAAAATTAATGTTTTGTTAAAAAAAAAATAAAGTTTTGCTAAAAAAAAATTAATGTTTTGCTAAAAAAAATTAATGTTTTGCTAAAAAAAATTAATGTTTTGCTAAAAAAAATTAATGTTTTGCTAAAAAAAATTAATGTTTTGCTAAAAAAAATTTATGTTTTATAAAGTATAATTTGAATTTCCCGCTTTCTTCTTTCTGGCTTGTTGAAGTGAATACAGAAAGAAGGCCTATCGAAAGATTTTCACTTTCAGTCTTCCCTTCAGTCTGTGTTGTATTATAATATTAGCTGTAGGTAGATACCGGTACGGTTGGTATGTGTAGGGAAGAAAGAAAGGCCTATTATCATATGGCCTATACAAACCTGACACCAACTACAGGCAACAGCAAGAGTCTTTCACTGATGCTAACTGTAATGTGGATGAGGGTGTGTTTAGTGTAACGCAGTAAAGTAAACTAGTGCACTACATGCTGTACAGTACAGTATATGTACTTTAAGTGCAGTATCAGTACATATATACTGTATAATCAATAGCAATAGAGCCTACACGTATGTTATTGTAGGATTGGGCGGCGTCATGGATAATGAGCGACGGCGGCTTTATACTGCCTTACGGCATGAACTAACAATCTTATTTCCGATACAGAAAGACCAACCAGCGGTGGGACAAGTATGCCGAGTTGTACGTCTTCAGGTTCCTTAGAAAAGGTTCCTTCGGGTTCCTCAGAAAACACTGTAGATTCGAATTTTATGAGTTGTGACGAGTCTGTCTCTAGGCCTATGTATTCATCTAAAGCAAAAGGTATAGGAAGTTCAAGGTTGCGTTCCTTACAGCGGGGGCGCCCAAAGCTAAAAGATAAAGCTATTCTGTTCAAATGTTTAGTCGACACAGGTAGGGGCACTGCGGTAATTAAAAAACCCCTTGGTGCCTCAACTACACTTAGGATTATGGTACCACTGCGACAACCCATTCATTATAAGTGTAAAAAACCTTATCATTGATAAACTCTTTCCTAATGGGAAAAATAGGACATTGTTAGCGAAGAAATTACCTTCAGCTCCAAGTGAATACGATTTCACTTTAGTCGATGCGAATAACGATTCCATTGAGAGCTACAAATGGTTAGATGAATATTGTGTTGCAAATGGGTTTCCCGTCGATTATTGAAACGGGTTATGGGACTTCTGTGGGTTTCCCGTCGATTATTGAAACGGGTTATGGGACTTCTGTGGGTTTCCCGTCGATTATTGAAACGGGTTATGGGACTTCTGTGGGTTTCCCGTCGATTATTGAAACGGGTTATGGGACTTCTGTGGGTTTCCCGTCGATTATTGAGACGGGTTATGGGACTTCTGTGGGTTTCCCGTCGATTATTGAAACGGGTTATGGGACTTCTGTGGGTTTCCCGTCGATTATTGAAACGGGTTATGGGACTTCTGTGGGTTTCCCGTCGATTATTGAGACGGGTTATGGGACTTCTGCGGGGTTCCCGTCGATTATTGAAACGGGTTATGGGACTTCTGCGGGTTTCCCGTCGATTATTGAGACGGGTTATGGGACTTCTGCGGGTTTCCCGACGGGTTATGGGACTTCTGTGGGTTTCCCGTCGATTATTGAGACGGGTTATGGGACTTCTGCGGGTTTCCCGTCGATTATTGAAACGGGTTATGGGACTTCTGTCGGGTTTCCCGTCGATTATTGAGACGGGTTATGGGACTTCTGCGGGTTTCCCGTCGATTATTGAGTCGATTATTGAGACGGGTTATGGGACTTCTGTGGGTTTCCCGTCGATTATTGAAACGGGTTATGGGACTTCTGTGGGTTTCCCGTCGATTATTGAGACGGGTTATGGGACTTCTGTGGGTTTCCCGTCGATTATTGAGACGGGTTATGGGACTTCTGCGGGTTTCCCGTCGATTATTGAAACGGGTTATGGGACTTCTGTCGGGTTTCCCGTCGATTATTGAGACGGGTTATGGGACTTCTGCGGGTTTCCCGTCGATTATTGAAATTATTGAAACGGGTTATGGGACTTCTTCGGGTTTACTGTCGATTATTGAAACGGGTTATGGGACTTCTTCGGGTTTACTGTCGATTATTGAGACGGGTTATGGGACTTCTTCGGGTTTACTGTCGATTATTGAGACGGGTTATGGGACTTCTTCGGGTTTACTGTCTATATTAAAAATTGGTTTTAAAATGTTTTTAATAATTATAAATCATATGTTCAGTAATTGTTACCTATACTTATTTATTGACAACTATATACAAGTTGGGGAACAAAAAATGCACTTCAAATACAATTGAAATAAATACATACAGTAGTAATGCAAGTGTGTTTGTATCTTACTAAATATATGAATCAATTTCTTTCATAATAATATTAATTAAGTACAGCGCTGTCGCTTTACAATCCCCAAGATTTACACATTCTGATGGTTGTTTAAATTATAATTCATTATTTAATAAATACTGACAAAGGTTTTTCACTGATTCTATACAGTTTGGCACATCATACGCAAAACATTTCACCTGCTCAATTGAAGAAGCACCTACTGCGGTCTAAGATAGTTTGGTTTGTCGAGATACAGTATACTTGGCTTACCACCCTTCGATATAATCCCACTCTTCCTCAAACGGTGTGCGTACCATACCTGGAGCACATTTTCTAGAGTCCTTTGCAGCAAATCCAGGTAAACGTAGCGTATTATCTCTATATGTAGGACGTTAGATGTATCAATTAATCCCTCGTAATCTAGCACCATGAAATGGTCCATCCAAAGTTGCAATCCGAGTTGGGGAAATTTCGACCACCAGAGTTCTTTCGATCCTATCTATCGGTCGATTCTTTGGTTTCGGGAACTTTTCCCATATAAGAAAACTTTCCCGGTCAAAGCACAATTGTCACGGTGTGGAAAGCGTAGAAAACGTTGAATGGTTTCCACATTCACGTTTTCGGTTCCTCGATCTGAACGTATCAAATTTGAATGCTGTGGCTTTCTGAATGAAGGCCACAATTTCCTCACGGACAAAGAGGCCATACTTGAACAGCAGTATTTTTTCATATGTCTATAGCCAGAAGAAGGCTCCGCAAGAATTGCACTAACTATTTCGGGTAACCGTTCGATTTGAAACCTCTTATGCAATTCCATATCGCCCAATCGTCGACGAATTGTTCGTATAGAAATATCCTCAAAGTGCTCTTCACGCAGTAAGCAAGAGATTTCCTTGTATGTAAATCCCTTCTTAAAGTATTCTAGCAACACGCGGTTGTCCATGTCCGTACGAAATAATTAATCGGATAGCTTACCGGTATCGCGTACAATAAGACTACAGTCTAATCGTATTGCACACAATTAACAACCAAGAATGAAGTACCTAAGCCTATGTAGGCCTACTTAACAAAACATTGATTTTTTCTCTCAAAACATTGATTTTTACATTAATTTTTTTTAACAAAATATTAATTTTTTTTTATCAAAACATTAATTTTTTTTTATCAAAACATTAATTTTTTTTTATCAAAACATTATTTTTTTTAACAAAACATTATTTTTTTTTAGCAAAACATTAATTTTTTTTGCAAACTTAAATAACTTTTTTTTAAACGTTTAAAAAAAATTCAATAATTGGCCGCAACTCACCACCGTAAGAATGTATATCGCTTTTATGTATAAATTGGTGCAATGATTGATTAATTTTAAATATATTTAAAAAAGTTTTTCATTCCCATTATCTAATCAGTTTGCTCCCATTTTAGAAAACGCGGCCATTATAAGTAGATCCATTAACTATTTTACCTATTGTTTGTTAATTTTATAGCTGCCAGTCGCTTCTGTGTCGGTTTCACTCTTATTTTTATGTTGTGAATAAATAAATAATATATTATAATAATAATAACCACAATTATGAACAAGAATGGCGCGAGTGTGTCTCCTTGGAGGAGTCCCCATAAACACTTCGAATGGTTCTGTGTCAACGTCAACAGTAGACACAAATGTTGTCAAACCATCGTATACTGATCTGATTGCTGCAATAATTTTATCAGGTATCCCATATAATGAAAGTATGCTGAACATACGTGAGTGAGAGACTGAATCAAAGGCCTTTGAAGAAGTCAACAAAGATAACAGCCAGATGCCTGTCTTTCTTTTTTGATAACTCTTCAATTATCCTTCTAAGTGCCAAAATGGGCTCCATGGTCCCACGACCTTTATGGAACCCATTCTGATTTCCACGGAGCAGTCTCTCAATGGGATACCTGAGGCGATTTAATAGAATTCTATTGTATAGCTTTGCAGCAATCGAGATCAATGAGATTCCCCGAAAAGAACCATAGAGTGTTAGGTTGCCCTTCTTGGGAACTGGCACCAACTTATTTGTTTTCATTTCTTGTGGGACTCTTGTTGTTCGGTACATGTCTACTATGATGGGATAGATGAGCTTTAAACACTCAGGTATTTTAAAGACCTCAGGGGGAACACCATCTACTCCACTGGCACGATTGGTTTTAATGCTCTTTGCAGCAGCCGTCACTTCAGCAAAGGAGATATCGCCAATGGGAATACCTGGGAGTACTGTAGGCCCACAGACTCAGACACTTTTACTTCTATAAAGTTATCGTAATCGGGCAATACTGTCATTATTGAGGAACTTTTCAAAGTGGGGCTTCCAACCATTGAGGCGATCGGCTGGTGATTCTGCCTTAACCTTGGTGGTTAGTTGGCTTTTCCGCCCAGTAAGCAAGTTGATTGATTTCCATGCCTGGGGTAATTGCCTGCTGTCATCGGCATCATTGATGGCATCAACCTGTTGGTTTATTAGCTCCTGTAGATTAACAGAGTACTGCCTGTTCAGGGACCTAGAGCTAGAAGCAGCCTTAACTGCATTCTTGGCCGCTGTAGTCTGTTTGAGTCGGGACTCTTTCTGCGCCTTATAGAGGTAATTTCGGCACTTCTGAATTTTGTTGTCAGTCCAGGGGGCCCTTTTCCGTTGTTTTAGTTGTTCTGCTAGCACGCAGACTAAGTCTTACCTTGGCCACAATATGGTGGTGATCACTGGAGAAGGGTCGAAGTGTAAATGCATTACAGTCTTGTAGAGAGCTCCTGTATTTCCTACGAAACAGAATATGGTCTATCTGGCACTTGTGACCACTGGGTCCACTATGAGTACTGTACATAGCTATGCACTAAGGAGAAGGGGGGGGAGAATAAACTATCTCGTTTATAAGGTTGGAAAATACTGTCCATAAAATAAATATTCAGTTATTTAATAGTTTATTATTAGTAGATTTAATTAAATCTAAATTAGCCGATGACGTACTTCCGTCCTAATCACAAGCGAGAAAATATCACCAATTTTAACACCTTACATGCTACTATCGCGAAGCCAACCCCGCCCATATCGTGGATTCCATTTTGTAACCACCTATTCGACATCTAAATGGAGATGGCTGCATTTCTTTGTTAAAATGTATTTGGTATCCGATTAACACACTTATTTAGATAGAAGCCCATACTCCAACATATTTATCGTTTCAAAACGTTTTATCGTTTCTATACATCCAAGCCAGTTTTGCATAGACGGCATGCTAAAGCAATTGTTTTTTAAAACAACCTACTGTATATAACACATTTTACTATTATTATAAACTGGGTTAGCGTGGGAAACATTGATATAAAATTGGAAACAACGAATCAGGAGCTAGAATTGTCGTTTATTATAATAAAGGGACATTTTATTAATATTTTAAAAATCTAATTATTCGAATTTGTCTTAGGGTTTTAATGCTTTTTGAGTAATAATTGTAAAATATGTAATAAATGTTTTTTTAAAACAAACTATATACATACTATATACATAGTTTCCTACCTAATATGTGACACAATTCAAATATTTTCAAACACAATTTGTTTTGTTTTATTTTAAATCACATAAGATTACAAATATGTCAAAACTAATTTAATTACTCCAAAACGAAATTAGAATGAATAATGCTGCTTTGTGATGCCACATTTGACGTATAGGGGTTTCAAAATGGAACCAACGATATGTGCGAATGTCGGACCCTTGGATCATACTACTACTACGATCGGCAAATCTTCGCCTGCAAGCAACCGTGGCCCACTAAAGAATTATTGATTTGGTTAGAAAAAGCCATCTGTGTAACCTGCTCCTTTCCCTCAATTTGGTAACAACATCGTTTATTGTTTTGGTTAGAGAAGGCAGTCTCTGCAACCTGCTTCTTCCCTCAATTGGTAACTTAAATGGTTACTAACACAAATCTTATTGGGCGAAGGATTGCCTTGCGGGCAAAGGTTTCCCCCGAACGAAGGTTGTACGCGAGCGAAAGTTGCACCCAACCGTAGGCAGGGGCCTCATAAAAATTGATTTTATCTGCTATTTGAAACACACTAGGATTCCAAATCTATAAATAATTGAAATAGATACACCCCCAAACTGGGTAAAATGGTAAACAATATAAAATATAAACAGAGACACAAAGATATATTATATATTATATTTGTAATAAAAAATATTAAAAGCTAAAAATTGCAGAGTTATAGGTGTT
>JAUCBJ010008227.1:0-73016 GCA_032718475.1 Nemertoderma westbladi
TTTTTCTTGATACTTTGTTGTTATTGCTGTCTAAGCCAGAAACACCGGCTTTTTGGTAAGAACTCTAGTAAACTGCTTAGATTATAGAAAGTATAACTGTTAACGGCGGCGGTGTTACCTCACTTAATTTAACTGCACTAATCATATTGTTTGTACTGCTATTTACCGTCAGTTATTAATTGTATCTATTTGTTGATGGAAATATTGCTCTTTGGAGAATACGGATAAATCACCCAAATTCCCAATTTTCTTGATACACTACAGGTTAGAGAGGCGGGCTATATATAACAATTGCGATTTATATAAATGTGGTGTGTATTGAATCTAATGTTATTTAGTAGACCCTACATGAGTCAATTACTGCTCTCTTTATGTGTGATCAAATATACTGACGGTCGGCAGAATAGTGTGCATGATTGTGAGTGTGATGTGACTGGTAACAAAGCATTTCCTAAAGAATGCGACTTATACTTTAATCATAAGCCTTATCGTTGCGTTTAGTATAAGTCCTAGCTCTGTTTAAATAGATAGAGCGCCACGTCCTAAAGGAACTGTTAATATTTCCCGAAAGTTAATAATATCTGTCAGAAATTAATTATTAGTGATCTATCGAATAATACAATAAGCTTACACTGCAACCTTACACTGCAATAATAAAATCTAAGCATCCGAATTCAGCCTCCCGGGTGTAGATCCATCGGGTGAATGATCGCGCATGGGCTGGCTTCGGCTAATGTTTTGTTTATTAGCATAAAATATTGTCGTATGCTAAAGGTGTGTTAATTAACTAAAAGACATATAAATTTTGGCAGGTTAAACTGCTAAAGGTCTTCAAAAGCGCGAACAGGCCGTGCGCAAGATCTCGGTACTAGACCACGTAGCCTACGAACGAAAAGTTCGGTAGCCCGACCGCGGTACTCAAACTTACAGATGATAGGCCTGGGATTATCTACGGGTGCTGGATCCACCAGGTCAATGACCTCAGTGGGTGCAACCGCAGTCACCTCGCTCTCACTACAATTGCCAAGACGCCCCCTAGCGGCACGGACGGCGGTAAGCTCGCGTTGAATCATCGCATTCGTATATTGGTTATTGCTAAGAATGGTGTTAGCTTCGCCAATTGCAGAAAGGAGCTGGGAGCCATCCCCGCCCTTACTGACGTTGAAAATGTCTACCTTGTTTCACTTTACCGTCCCGTCTCCCTTGGGAACTTCTATCTATTGTCTCCTTTCTAGCACTAGCTACTTGAGAAAGCCCCCATTGGGGCGAAACCTACTGATCAGCTGACAGCCGTCAGCTGATTACTGATTGCATGCAACGTCTAATGGTCAGTTGCTTTTTTATTTTAGTATTTGTATCGTACTGTACTGGCATACCTACCGGTAAGGTTTTTTACTTCAGCTTGACAATTAAAGAATAAAATAATTGTATTAACTCAAGCATTTAATTATTATTATTTAACAGTACAAACAATATGATTAATGCAGTTAAATTAAGTGAGTTAGTGTTAAGATTCGTTATAGTAGTTAGGTAACAGTTTATACTTTCGATAATTTAAGCAGTTTTACTAGAGTTCTTCCCAAAAAGCCGGTGTTATGGCGAAAAATGGGAACACAACAACAGAATCATATAAAATCATATGACTACTACACTATACGAGTATACCAAAAACCCTTATTCCCCGAAGCTCCCGTCCAACACAGAGGATGAGCAGTGAGATAGGAAATTCAGTTCAGTAGCGCTGGGATAGGTCGAAATCAACGCCTACGCAAATTCTATTGGCTGACACGAACAGCAAGGCTAAGGCAACCTCTCTAAGCTAGTTGGCCGATTAAACTGAGCCCAGATATCTCCGTACAGCACATCAGCCAATAAGCTGGTAGCTTGCACTATTTTAGTTATAAATCCCTTTGAGAGTATTCTAGCGACTGGGGGGGAACTGGCCAGCAAAGGCAAACGTATCAGTTATCCCACAAAAGCTTTTACAAAAACCTTGTTGAAAATTACAGCCGCGCTATTCCTCGAATTGATATCGATTCTTTCGAAGTTGTTAACGAGGTAGACAAAGCAGTCACCTGAGTAAATTTGTTTCGCAAGCTGCGCAACTTTCTCATCTTGCGAGTCGGACCCATCGAGTAAGGCCTTCATTCCTTGGAGGCTGTCACGGACGTCTTCCTTTGCTTTCGCTGTTTCTTTGCTATCGGGTCCTTCGAGTTGAATCAAGGCGTCGCATAATGACTTTGTGAGTTCCGCGGGTGTTGCCATTACTTACCGTATACCGGTAGGCCTATATAAGTTACCGGTAAAAGTAATGAACTACCATTTAGGGGTTGCGGTGTAGTTTGGGACTGACTGGCTGACTGTGTCTACTGTTGATGGTGACACAGAACCATTTGAAGTGTTATGGGGCATCCTCCAAGGAGACACACTTGCACCATTCTTGTTCATTATTGTGGTTGACTATGTTCTACGCATGTCCTTAGATCATCATAATGATGATGGGGTGATGATAACTCCACCTACTGGCTCCAGAAGTCGAGGAAATCCTGCCAAGTACCTAACTGATCTAGACTTTGCTGATGACTTAGGAGTACTCTCAGAATCACTAGAGGGAGCCCAACGGCTCCTCAGCTCATTAGAACATGCTGCTTCTAGTGTTGGTCTTTTTATTAACTCCAGAAAGACCAAAATTATGACAGTTAACTTTGAAAGTCCTCAGCAAGTCTCTGATCGGATGAGCATAAGCTCAAAGGATGGTATGCTTGAGCATGTGGACGACTTCTGTTACCTGGGATCATGGATCCGGAAGTCAGGTGAGGATCTTCGAATACGTAAGGGAAAGGCATGGGCAGCCTTGAATAGGCTTTCCAGGATTTGGAAGTCACCGAGAATTAATCGGAAACTTAAGGTCCGATTATTTAGAGCAGCAGTAGTTCCAGTACTCCTCTATGGGAGTCCATGCTGGGCTCTAACTGCTGAGGATACCAAATCTCTGGATGGCACATTCACAAGAATGCTACGCCGGGTTCATTGTGTCAAGTACAATGCACACATCTCCAACCAGACACTATATAACATTGGAGGTGTCTCATTGGTTCCCCCAAGCTTGACACTAGAACAAAATCGCCTCCGCTTTGCAGGACATTGCTTTCGCCGTGAGGACCAGCCAGTGCATAATCTTGTACTTTGGCAGCCTCATGGAGTGAATAAGCATGGTGGACAGCCCATGACTTTCTTGAGACGCATCTTAAAGGACACAGGCCTTAAAGATGCGAATGATCTAGCAAATGTCATGGGTGATAGGGAGTTGTGGCGGTGCAATTTTGTTGACAAGCCGGCACAGCATTCCTAAAAATGCAGCTGCAATGCAGCATGCCGATCCTAGTAGTAGTAGGCTGACTGCTTGCCTAAAAGTCAGAGGTTTGGGTTTGTTATTGTTTACGATGGTTGCTATGAAGCTACAGCTGATAAACCAATCAACTCACTAAATTTTAAATTACCCGCCTTATTATTTAGCTAAGCATTTCAATTTATGCACTGTGTTTCTTCATAATTGTTTTTATAAATTGATATTTCAATTGTTATTGATTAAATAAAAATTGGTATATTATAAAAAAAATGTAAATACAATTAATCTAAATAATTAATCTAATGTACAAGATATCGTAAGTAATGACGAGTGGATTGCCTTATGGTTTCACCTCATTTCCATGAGGGTCCAGAATAAAAACTCGAGAAAAATATAACTGCCAATATTATTAAAAATACTAAAAAGACAATTCAAAGTATATAAAATTGAAATAAAAGGTACATACTGTACACTGAACAAATTTTTTGCGGTAAATTTAAACGAAATAAATTAGTCGGCTACAGATAAAATCAGTGAGGTGGATAAAATAGAAAATTTACCAAAAATTACCTAAGTAGGAATTGTAAGTGAACGAAGTAAGTGATTTAAATCGGATGAAACAAAAACCTATTTGCAAACCCTATCACCACACGTAGGCAGTTTTTTATATCACGAACCCGCCTGTATAGGCCTAGACGGGGTGAGTATTTTGTCGAAACTTTTTGTCTCACTCTACAGCATGTCCCAGAATATAGTGTCGTAATTCAGTGACACGCCCCCCCCCCCCCCCCCCCCTAATTTTTCTACAAATCTTAATGAGATTGCATGAAATTTGAAACAGAGATAGTTTCACCTCCCGATCACTGACTGGGTGAGCCAGAATTTTTATTTTTGCTTTCAATCTTTAGCTACAATCGTTTAAAAAAGTGTCTCCAGCGATATTACACCAGTTACACCGCAGTTATTCTTCTACCTTATAGCTGTTTGTTGGTACCAATGGAAAGCTGGTCCTGCAAGGGTTTCAAATATGTAACACAAGTTGAATTTCGTTGAAAAATAGCTAAGATATGGGCGTTCAAATGTTGCATGGTTATGCACCTGCGCGAGGCTATTTTATTCTATTTAATAAATACATCATAATCTGGAATATTTTGTTTATCCAAATACGTAGCTGGGCAACAATGCATTAGACAGATTCGCTTATAACTATAATCACTGAGGCAGCAACTCAAAATATTCCACATTCTTATGTAAAATACAAAAAACATGTGAAACACACAATAAACACAACAAAGTTCTTGAAAAGATCATACGGAGATCATATAAGATCATTAGTTGACACAAACAAAAGGAACACAAAACAATTCTGGCGGAAAGTAAAACCAAAGGACCACAAACAAATTTACACCAAAAACCAGCTCTCACAAATTTACAGACAAACAGTACAGCACTTCAAAACAGGAAGAGATGACACTGACAATGATGCCAATCCTATCACAGAAACAGGTACACCAGCGCAACCGCAAGATGTCACCCCAGAACAGATTGAAGCATATATAAACAAGCTTAATAGAGGAAAAGCCAGCGATATTTTCAATCTGAATGCAGAAACACTGTTACACGCTTCTTCAAGACCTTTGCATGATTTCATCGCAAATTTATTCAACAAAATAAACAGAGATGGTATCTGCCCAATCGCGTTTACTACAAGCATCACCACTCCTGTTCCAAAACCTCAAAAACGCAAGACAATTGTTCCACAACCGATTTCAGTACGTAATATAAGCGTCATAGTGACAATCGCAAAGCTGTGGGAAATCTCACTACTAAGCGAACTTTCTGCACTGCAAGCCCATGATCTGCAATTCGGGTACAGACCAAAAATTGGGTCAGAAATGGCACATCAATCTGTAACCAGCATCATCAACAAATTCACAAACAGCAATTCGCAGATGTACATTTTAAGCCTCGACTTATCCTCTGCATTCGACACTGTATCATACCCAAAACTATTCAGGAAAATACGATCTGCCGGGGCCTGTACTACAGTCATTGATGCACTTGAAATGTACTACAACAACTCGAATGCCTACCTAAAAAGTTGCGGTTATCTCTTTACCGACAATTTTAGTTTACAACAGGGGGTCCGGCAAGGTGGCGTCCTATCTCCGCTCCTCTTCAACTTTTACCTATATGATTTAATTAGGGACATTAGCTCTTCGGAACTTGGATCACATATAGGTACAGAATCATATAGCATAATAAGCTATGCTGATGACATTATCCTGTTGGCGAACATTAAACCAGACCTGACCGCAATGCTGGAAAAGGCATCGAAATACTTTGAGGACCACAACCTGCTACTGAATACAAAGAAATGCCATTTCTTGTCTATAGAAACAAATGGAAAATCGAACACACATGATTATCTGGAATCAGAAGTTTTGACTCTACGTTCAGAAGCATCCTGCATGTATATGGGGCTGCCACTGCCAGCAGAACCCCATAAGATGGAGAACATTGCTAAAGCAAAAGTATGGCAGAATGTCTCTCAACTAAATCACCGCGGTCTAGCAGTAGATGAAGCATCACTAGACATAACAAGTCTGATATGGCGAGCCGTCTGCCTACCGAGCATATCATATGGCGCTGCCACATTATCTACTGAAACGATTTCTAATGTCAGCAAAACCTGCAGAAAGGCAATGAGGTCAATAGCTCGACAAGATAATCGTCTTCCAACTAAAGTACTTTATGGACTTTTCGAAGTCGACACCGAACTATATCTAAGGGCGAAACAACTGAGATTGATCAACCAATTATTCAACTCCGGCAACAGGAAGATAACCTACCTATTCACAAATATTTTATGTGAACATTGTAGCGGCCGTAGTAGTGCACTTTTCAAATCGTATGTCGAAGGAGCATGGATCTACGACTTTCCAAGTCTATGCTCTTTAGCCATCCACGAGTACTCAATAAGGCAGTGCGTAAAAATGGCTGAGAAGTCCTCATGCCAAAATATGACACCAGGGGAAAACTTCACTCTAGCCTATTGCAACGCCCTTCTTAACAAGGTTGACCAACATGCCCGTACCCGTATTGAATTAGTTCAAAACTATCTTGATCTTTCAAGATAAATCATTAACATACTGTATCTTATGTATATAAATATCATAATCATGATGACTGTATGTACTTATCGTTTGCCATATATATTTTATCAAATTTGTCAAATAAAGCCGCCGGGGCCTAAAACCGGATGTTGAAAAAAAAAATAAGCCTACGACTGTTGCCAACCAACAGTCGTAGGCTAAATAACAAATAACAAATAACATTACATCTTTAATCATTCTATTACGTAGCTATTCATACATTTAAAAAATGTTCCAGAATATGGTTTATTTATTAATAGAATAAAATAGCCTCGTGTCGTTGCAAAACCATGCAACATTTGAACGCTCATATCTCAGCTATTTTTCAACGAAATTCAAATTGTGTTACATATTTGAGTCCTTGCAGGGCCAGCTTTCCATTGGTACCAACAAACAGCTATAAGGTAGAAGAATAACTGCGGTGTAACTGGTGTGATATCGCTGGAGACACTTTTTTTAAACTCTTGTAGCTAAAGATTGAAAGCAAAAATAAAAATTCTGGCTCACCCGGTCAGTGGTCGGGAGGTGAAACTATCCCTGTTTTAAATTTCATGCAATCTCATTAGATTTGTAGAAAAATTAGGGGGGGGGGGGGGGGTCACTGAATTACGACACAATATGCTGGGACATGGTGTATGTATGTAGGCCTACTGTATAATATAACGAACCCGCCTTTATAGATGGGGTGAGTATTTTGTCGAAACTTTTTGTCTCAATCTATGTATCGACAGTTGAAAGTGAAAGTACCTTGTTAATAATCAACCAAAGGCGGCCTACTGCGAAGTACCTTGTTAGTAATCAACCAATGGCGGCCTACTGCGAAGTACCTTGTTAGTAATCAACCAAAGACGGCCTACTGCGAAGTACCTTGTTAGTAATCAACCAATAGCGGCCTACTGCGAAGTACCTTGTTAGTAATCAACCAAAGACGGCCTACTGCGAAGTACCTTGTTAGTAATCAACCAAAGACGGCCTACTGCGAAGTACCTTGTTAGTAATCAACCAAAGGCGGCCTACTGCAAAGTACCTTGTTAGTAATCAACCAAAGGCGGCCTACTGCGAAGTACCTTGTTAGTAATCAACCAAAGGCGGCCTACTGCGAAGTACCTTGTTAGTAATCAACCAAAGACGGCCTACTGCGAAGTACCTTGTTAGTAATCAACCAAAGGCGGCCTACTGCAAAGTACCTTGTTAGTAATCAACCAAAGGCGGCCTACTGCAAAGTACCTTGTTAGTAATCAACCAAAGGCGGCCTACTGCAAAGTACCTTGTTAGTAATCAACCAAAGGCGGCCTACTGCGAAGTACCTTGTTAGTAATCAACCAAAGGCGGCCTACTGCGAAGTACCTTGTTAGTAATCAACCAATGGCGGCCTACTGCGAAGTACCTTGTTAGTAATCAACCAAAGACGGCCTACTGCGAAGTACCTTGTTAGTAATCAACCAAAGGCGGCCTACTGCGAAGTACCTTGTTAGTAATCAACCAAAGGCGGCCTACTGCGAAGTACCTTGTTAGTAATCAACCAATGGCGGCCTACTGCGAAGTACCTTGTTAGTAATCAACCAAAGACGGCCTACTGCGAAGTACCTTGTTAGTAATCAACCAAAGACGGCCTACTGCGAAGTACCTTGTTAGTGATCAACCAAAGGCGGCCTACTGCGAAGTACCTTGTTAGTAATCAACCAATGGCGGCCTACTGCGAAGTACCTTGTTAGTAATCAACCAATGGCGGCCTACTGCGAAGTACCTTGTTAGTAATCAACCAATGGCGGCCAACTGCGAAGTACCTTGTTAGAAATCAACCAATGGCGGCCTACTGCAAAGTACCTTGTTAGTAATCAACCAATGGCGGCCTACTGCGAAGTACCTTGTTAGTAATCAACCAATGGCGGCCTACTGCGAAGTACCTTGTTAGTAATCAACCAAAGGCGGCCTACTGCGAAGTACCTTGTTAGTAATCAACTAAAGGCGGCCTACTGCGAAGTACCTTGTTAGTAATCAACCAAAGACGGCCTACTGCGAAGTACCTTGTTAGTGATCAACCAAAGGCGGCCTACTGCGAAGTACCTTGTTAGTAATCAACCAATGGCGGCCTACTGCGAAGTACCTTGTTAGTAATCAACCAATAGCGGCCTACTGCTATGGTCAGGTCAGGTATTCTAGGTCATTGATCAAGAAAACTTGCCACCTCCATGCAGCATAAAGGAGGTGCCACCTGTAGCTGTATAGACCCTCTTACTAGGGCAAATCTGGTCCTGTAACTAGGACCCCCTTCGTTCTGGGATAAGGACGCACTTGGTCCTGGATTAAGGACCCATATACTTGGCTGCAGGGGTATATGGCCTGACCAGGCAGATGGTGATCTACCAATGGCTGGTCAGGAGTAGAGTGTTCTCATGTCCACTCTGAGAGCACTTCACTGCGACCTGCACCTGGCAGCAAGGGTACAGGGCATGACCCAGCAGATGAGCTGCAACAGCCAATGGTGGGTCATGTGCGCCAGAGTAGATATGGGTGATGGGCCTCATATCTGACTCCATTGCGACACCCACCCTGTGGAATGGCAAACCAGGGTGCGGTATTTGCCCCGAGAGCTGACTCGGCAAAAAAGCACCCCCCAACCCCCACTATGGATTACATTAGCAATGCGGAGGTCCGGCCACTAGAGGCCAGTGGAATTACCGGACACAATCGGCCTCACAGGCGTCAGTTAACTCCTGACCGGCTGCCTGTCTCACCCCCTACTGGAGAGAGAGCAGCCAACAATTCTTTGAGTCCCTTTCCTGATGACCTTTCTGGCCCAAACCCTGGGTCACCAGGGAGGCCAGATTGTGATGGGGAGAGGGATTCTGGAGTTGGAGGCTACTCTCATGTTCCACCCCGACCAACAAAGCCATTGGTGAATCTGAGGCAAGTCACTAGACTAGCCTCAGTAAACACCCTAACACTCGGGTCCCCAATGCGACAAGGTGAGCTGACTGCCTTGGCAGATAAGCTTTCTCTTAGCGCAGTGGGTGTTCAAGAGCACCGAATGCAGACTGGACAGACTGATGAGGTTCTGATTAAGGACATGGGGGGCGGTTGGCGACTCGCCCTCGCGTCAGCAGATGATAGTGGCAATGGTGGAATTGGTCTATTGATGAATCCAACTGCACATGCAGCATTGGACAAAATAGACCAAATCTCTAACCGCATCATCCGTTGCCACTTCTCATGTTCTGGAAGACTGGCTAAGAAGTTTCCTAAGGTGGTTCTGATTGTGTGCTACTCTCCAACTAGTGTTGCCCCTGTAGAGGAGGTGGAAAATTTCTACCACAATCTACAAGCAGCTACTGATGGAGTGGATCAGCATGCATTCTTAACATTCCTGGGAGACTTTAATGCAAGTCTGCATCAATCACCTACATCGCCCTGGGTCTATAGCAATAGTGTTAACCGAAATTCTGTCCATCTTCAGGATTTTATCTCTGGAAATGGATTGTTTTCGGCTGGAACCCAGTTCAAGAAGCGAACTGGAAAGCTATGGACTCATAGTGGACCCAGTGGTCACAAGTCCCAGATAGACCATATTCTGTTTCGTAGGAAATACAGGAGCTCTATACAAGACTGTAATGCATTTACACTTCGACCCTTCTCCAGTGATCACCGCCTTATTGTGGCCAAGGTAAGACTTAGTCTGCGTGCTAGCAGAACAACGAAATCTGCCTTGCCGCGGCATGACTGGTCCTCTCTGTTGCAACAGCCAAGTGTGAGATCCAGCTTCACACTACAGCTGAGCAACAGGTATGAGGCTCTTGCCTCTGAGGCGGCAGATCACTGTGAGGGCTATACTGCCTTTACAGAAGCAGTTAAGTTAGCAGCTGCAGAAACAGTTCCTGTATACCCTCGAAACAGGAAAAGGGCCCCCTGGACTGACAACAAAATTCAGAAGTGCCGAAATGACCTTCATAAGGCGCAGAAAGAGTCCCGACTCAAACAGACTACAGCGGCCAAGAATGCAGTTAAGGCTGCATCTAGGTCCCTGAACAGGCAGTACTCTGTTAATCTACAGGAGCTAATAAACCAACAGGTTGATGCCATCAATGATGCTGACGACAGCAGGCAATCATCCCAGGCATGGAAATCAATCAATCTGCTTACTGGGCGGAAAAGCCAACCAACCACCAAGGTTAAGGCTGAATCACCAGCCGATCGCCTCAATGGTTGGAAAGCCCACTTTGAAAAGCTCCTCAATAATGACAGGGTATTGCCTGATAACTTTATAGAAGTAAAAGTGTCTGAGTCTGTACTCCCAGATATTCCCATTGGCGATATCTCCTTTGCAGAAGTGCAGGCTGCTGCAAAGAGCATTAAGACCAATCGTGCCAGTGGAGTAGATGGTGTTCCCCCTGAGGTCTTTAAAATACCTGAGTGTTTAAAGCTCATCTATCCCATCATAGTAGACATGTACCGAACAACAAGAGTCCCACAAGAAATGAAAACAAATAAGTTGGTGCCAGTTCCCAAGAAGGGCAACCTAACACTCTATGGTTCTTTTCGGGGAATCTCATTGATCTCGATTGCTGCAAAGCTATACAATAGGATTCTATTAAATCGCATCAGGGATCCCATTGAGAGACTGCTCCGTGGAAATCAGAATGGATTCCGCAAAGGTCGTGGGACCATGGAGCCCATTTTGGCACTTAGAAGGATAATTGAAGAATTATCAAAAAAGAAAGACAGGCATCTGGCTGTTATCTTTGTTGACTTCTTCAAGGCCTTTGATTCAGTCTCTCGCTCACGTATGTTCAGCATACTTTCATTATATGGGATTCCTGATGAAATTATTGCAGCAATCAGATCAGTATACGATGGTTCGACAACATTTGTGTCTACTGTTGACGGTGACACAGAACCATTTGAAGTGTTATGGGGCGTCCTCCAAGGAGGCACACTTGCACCATTCTTGTTCATTATTGTGGTTGACTATGTTCTACGCATGTCCTTAGATCATCATAATGATGATGGGGTGATGATAACTCCACCTACTGGCTCCAGAAGTCGAGGAAATCCTGCCAAGTACCTAACTGATCTAGACTTTGCTGATGACTTAGGAGTACTCTCAGAATCATTAGAGGGAGCCCAACGGCTCCTCAGCTCATTAGAACATGCTGCTTCTAGTGTTGGTCTTTTTATTAACTCCAGAAAGACCAAAATTCTGACCGTTAACTTTGAAAGTCCTCAGCAAGTCTCTGATCGGATGAGCATAAGCTCAAAGGATGGTATGCTTGAGCATGTGGACGACTTCTGTTACCTGGGATCATGGATCCGGAAGTCAGGTGAGGACCTTCGAATACGTAAGGGAAAGGCATGGGCAGCCTTGAATAGGCTTTCCAGGATTTGGAAGTCACCGAGAATTAATCGGAAACTTAAGGTCCGATTATTTAGAGCAGCAGTAGTTCCAGTACTCCTCTATGGGAGTCCATGCTGGGCTCTAACTGCTGAGGACACCAAATCTCTGGATGGCACATTCACAAGAATGCTACGCCGGGTTCATTGTGTCAAGTACAATGCACACATCTCCAACCAGACACTATATAACATTGGAGGTGTCTCATTGGTTCCCCCAAGCTTGACACTAGAACAAAACCGCCTCCGCTTTGCAGGACATTGCTTTCGCCGTGAGGACCAGCCAGTGCATAATCTTGTACTTTGGCAGCCTCATGGAGTGAATAAGCATGGTGGACAGCCCATGACTTTCTTGAGACGCATCTTAAAGGACACTGGCCTTAAAGATGCGGATGATCTAGCAAATGTCATGGGTGATAGGGAGTTGTGGCGGTGCAATTTTGTTGACAAGCCGGCACAGCATTCTTAAAAATGCAGCTGCAATGCAGCATGCCGATCCTAGTAGTAGGCCTACTGCGAAGTACCTTGTTAGTAATCAACCAAAGGCGGCCTACTGCAAAGTACCTTGTTAGTAATCAACCAAAGGCGGCCTACTGCGAAGTACCTTGTTAGTAATCAACCAAAGGCGGCCTACTGCAAAGTACCTTGTTAGTAATCAACCAAAGGCGGCATACTGCGAAGTACCTTGTTAGTAATCAACCAAAGGCGGCCTACTGCGAAGTACCTTGTTAGTAATCAACCAAAGACGGCCTACTGCGAAGTACCTTGTTAGTGATCAACCAAAGGCGGCCTACTGCGAAGTACCTTGTTAGTAATCAACCAATGGCGGCCTACTGCGAAGTACCTTGTTAGTAATCAACCAATAGCGGCCTACTGCGAAGTACCTTGTTAGTAATCAACCAAAGGCGGCCTACTGCAAAGTACCTTGTTAGTAATCAACCAAAGGCGGCCTACTGCGAAGTACCTTGTTAGTAATCAACCAAAGGCGGCCTACTGCGAAGTACCTTGTTAGTAATCAACCAAAGGCGGCCTACTGCGAAGTACCTTGTTAGTAATCAACCAAAGGCGGCCTACTGCGAAGTACCTTGTTAGTAATCAACCAAAGGCGGCCTACTGCGAAGTACCTTGTTAGTAATCAACCAAAGGCGGCCTACTGCAAAGTACCTTGTTAGTAATCAACCAAAGACGGCCTACTGCGAAGTACCTTGTTAGTAATCAACCAAAGGCGGCCTACTGCGAAGTACCTTGTTAGTAATCAACCAAAGGCGGCCTACTGCAAAGTACCTTGTTAGTAATCAACCAAAGGCGGCCTACTGCGAAGTACCTTGTTAGTAATCAACCAAAGGCGGCCTACTGCGAAGTACCTTGTTAGTAATCAACCAAAGGCGGCCTACTGCGAAGTACTTTGTTAGTAATCAACCAAAGACGGCCTACTGCGAAGTACCTTGTTAGTAATCAACCAAAGGCGGCCTACTGCGAAGTACCTTGTTAGTAATCAACCAAAGGCGGCCTACTGCAAAGTACCTTGTTAGTAATCAACCAAAGACGGCCTACTGCGAAGTACCTTGTTAGTAATCAACCAAAGGCGGCCTACTGCGAAGTACCTTGTTAGTAATCAACCAAAGGCGGCCTACTGCAAAGTACCTTGTTAGTAATCAACCAAAGACGGCCTACTGCGAAGTACCTTGTTAGTAATCAACCAAAGGCGGCCTACTGCAAAGTACCTTGTTAGTAATCAACCAAAGGCGGCCTACTGCAAAGTACCTTGTTAGTAATCAACCAAAGACGGCCTACTGCGAAGTACCTTGTTAGTAATCAACCAAAGGCGGCCTACTGCGAAGTACCTTGTTAGTAATCAACCAAAGGCGGCCTACTGCGAAGTACCTTGTTAGTAATCAACCAATGGCGGCCTACTGCGAAGTACCTTGTTAGTAATCAACCAAAGACGGCCTACTGCGAAGTACCTTGTTAGTAATCAACCAATAGCGGCCTACTGCGAAGTACCTTGTTAGTAATCAACCAAAGGCGGCCTACTGCAAAGTACCTTGTTAGTAATCAACCAAAGGCGGCCTACTGCGAAGTACCTTGTTAGTAATCAACCAAAGGCGGCCTACTGCGAAGTACCTTGTTAGTAATCAACCAAAGGCGGCCTACTGCAAAGTACCTTGTTAGTAATCAACCAAAGGCGGCCTACTGCGAAGTACCTTGTTAGTAATCAACCAAAGGCGGCCTACTGCAAAGTACCTTGTTAGTAATCAACCAATGGCGGCCTACTGCGAAGTACCTTGTTAGTAATCAACCAAAGACGGCCTACTGCGAAGTACCTTGTTAGTAATCAACCAAAGGCGGCCTACTGCGAAGTACCTTGTTAGTAATCAACCAAAGGCGGCCTACTGCGAAGTACCTTGTTAGTAATCAACCAATGGCGGCCTACTGCGAAGTACCTTGTTAGTAATCAACCAAAGACGGCCTACTGCGAAGTACCTTGTTAGTAATCAACCAAAGGCGGCCTACTGCGAAGTACCTTGTTAGTAATCAACCAAAGGCGGCCTACTGCAAAGTACCTTGTTAGTAATCAACCAAAGGCGGCCTACTGCAAAGTACCTTGTTAGTAATCAACCAAAGGCGGCCTACTGCGAAGTACCTTGTTAGTAATCAACCAAAGGCGGCCTACTGCGAAGTACCTTGTTAGTAATCAACCAAAGACGGCCTACTGCGAAGTACCTTGTTAGTAATCAACCAAAGGCGGCCTACTGCGAAGTACCTTGTTAGTAATCAACCAATGGCGGCCTACTGCGAAGTACCTTGTTAGTAATCAACCAAAGACGGCCTACTGCGAAGTACCTTGTTAGTAATCAACCAAAGACGGCCTACTGCGAAGTACCTTGTTAGTGATCAACCAAAGGCGGCCTACTGCGAAGTACCTTGTTAGTAATCAACCAATGGCGGCCTACTGCGAAGTACCTTGTTAGTAATCAACCAATGGCGGCCTACTGCGAAGTACCTTGTTAGTAATCAACCAATGGCGGCCAACTGCGAAGTACCTTGTTAGAAATCAACCAATGGCGGCCTACTGCAAAGTACCTTGTTAGTAATCAACCAATGGCGGCCTACTGCGAAGTACCTTGTAAGTAATCAACCAATGGCGGCCTACTGCGAAGTACCTTGTTAGTAATCAACCAAAGGCGGCCTACTGCGAAGTACCTTGTTAGTAATCAACCAAAGGCGGCCTACTGCGAAGTACCTTGTTAGTAATCAACCAAAGACGGCCTACTGCGAAGTACCTTGTTAGTGATCAACCAAAGGCGGCCTACTGCGAAGTACCTTGTTAGTGATCAACCAAAGGCGGCCTACTGCGAAGTACCTTGTTAGTAATCAACCAATGGCGGCCTACTGCGAAGTACCTTGTTAGTAATCAACCAATGGCGGCCTACTGCGAAGTACCTTGTTAGTAATCAACCAATGGCGGCCAACTGCGAAGTACCTTGTTAGAAATCAACCAATGGCGGCCTACTGCAAAGTACCTTGTTAGTAATCAACCAATGGCGGCCTACTGCGAAGTACCTTGTTAGTAATCAACCAATGGCGGCCTACTGCGAAGTACCTTGTTAGTAATCAACCAAAGGCGGCCTACTGCGAAGTACCTTGTTAGTAATCAACCAAAGGCGGCCTACTGCGAAGTACCTTGTTAGTAATCAACCAAAGACGGCCTACTGCGAAGTACCTTGTTAGTGATCAACCAAAGGCGGCCTACTGCGAAGTACCTTGTTAGTAATCAACCAATGGCGGCCTACTGCGAAGTACCTTGTTAGTAATCAACCAATAGCGGCCTACTGCGAAGTACCTTGTTAGTAATCAACCAAAGGCGGCCTACTGCAAAGTACCTTGTTAGTAATCAACCAAAGGCGGCCTACTGCGAAGTACCTTGTTAGTAATCAACCAAAGGCGGCCTACTGCGAAGTACCTTGTTAGTAATCAACCAAAGGCGGCCTACTGCAAAGTACCTTGTTAGTAATCAACCAAAGGCGGCCTACTGCGAAGTACCTTGTTAGTAATCAACCAAAGGCGGCCTACTGCAAAGTACCTTGTTAGTAATCAACCAAAGGCGGCCTACTGCAAAGTACCTTGTTAGTAATCAACCAAAGGCGGCCTACTGCGAAGTACCTTGTTAGTAATCAACCAAAGGCGGCCTACTGCGAAGTACCTTGTTAGTAATCAACCAAAGACGGCCTACTGCGAAGTACCTTGTTAGTAATCAACCAATGGCGGCCTACTGCGAAGTACCTTGTTAGTAATCAACCAATGGCGGCCTACTGCGAAGTACTTTGTTAGTAATCAACCAATGGCGGCCTACTGCGAAGTACCTTGTTAGTAATCAACCAATGGCGGCCTACTGCAAAGTACCTTGTTAGTAATCAACCAATGGCGGCCTACTGCAAAGACGCTTGTAGGAGTTGCGACGACAAACGGTTTACTCCCGCAACTGAAAAACATAAAAAAAACATAAGTCCGAGTTCGCTCGACGATGTATATGTTAGTATAAGTCCGAGTTCGCTCGACTATGTATATGTTAGTATAAGTCCGAGTTCGCTCGACGATGTATATGTTAGTATAAGTCCGAGTTCGCTCGACTATGTATATGTTAGTATAAGTCCGAGTTCGCTCGACGATGTATATGTTAGTATAAGTCCGAGTTCGCTCGACTATGTATATGTTAGTATAAGTCCGAGTTCGCTCGACGATGTATATGTTTAGTATAAGTCCGAGTTCGCTCGAAGATGTATATGTTTAGTATAAGTCCGAGTTCGCTCGACGATGTATATGTTAGTATAAGTCCGAGTTCGCTCGACGATGTATATGTTAGTATAAGTCCGAGTTCGCTCGACGATGTATATGTTAGTATAAGTCTGAGTTCGCTCGAAGATGTATATGTTAGTATAAGTCCGAGTTCGCTCGACTATGTATATGTTAGTATAAGTCCGAGTTCGCTCGACGATGTATATGTTTAGTATAAGTTCGAGTTCGCTTGACGATGTATATGTTAGTATAAGTCCGAGTTCGCTCGACTATGTATATGTTAGTATAAGTCCGAGTTCGCTCGACGATGTATATGTTTAGTATAAGTCCGAGTTCGCTCGAAGATGTATATGTTAGTATAAGTCCGAGTTCGCTCGACGATGTATATGTTAGTATAAGTCCGAGTTCGCTCGACGATGTATATGTTAGTATAAGTCCGAGTTCGCTCGACGATGTATATGTTTAGTATAAGTCCGAGTTCGCTCGACGATGTATATGTTAGTATAAGTCCGAGTTCGCTCGACGATGTATATGTTAGTATAAGTCCGAGTTCGCTCGACGATGTATATGTTAGTATAAGTCCGAGTTCGCTCGACGATGTATATGTTAGTATAAGTCCGAGTTCGCTCGAAGATGTATATGTTAGTATAAGTCCGAGTTCGCTCGACTATGTATATGTTAGTTATTATTATTATATTATTATATTCTTTATTTCATGCAATTGCACATAGTAAAATTATTTATTATATATGATCACAAAATATATATATCATACAACATGGTAACTAACTTCTAAGAATATATTATTAAAAAGAAAAAAGAAAAAAGAAGAAAAACAATAACTATTTACTCATATTGTTCACGATTATACACATTTAGGTTAGAAATACAGGGTCTTTCATTTCACGTATTCGTGATATCTTAACTACTGCCGTATTTAATGCTTGCAATAGTGTATTATCTATCTTGTTTATACGATCAAATAGACTGGTTACTGATCTATATCTGATATGTATAAATAGTGGTATATTCAACATACCGAGCGCTAGTGAAATACTCGATGTCTGTCCATCAGTAACTCTTGGTAACCCAAATAATCGCCTTGCGCAATTATTATAGGCTACTTTAAGTTTACTGTGGATACGATCTGAGTAATTACGCCTAGCCCATAAGGCATTACAATAAATCGGGGTACAGAATGCACGGAACAATTGCACTTTTACATTATTTGCACAGCCGCTAAATTTCCTAATAATAAAATTAGCTCTAGAATATAACTTACAAGTTTGGTTAAGAATATCATAGTCATCATCCATTGTACAATGTAAAATATGGCCTAAATAATTGAATTTATTTACAATTTCAATAGCAACACCATACAGAAACACATTAGGGCGCCGAATAACTGACGATCCTTTCGGGAAGAAGTATAAACACTTAGACTTTTTCGTGTTAAATATAATTGAATTAGTATCAGCATATTTAACGGCAATGTCAATTAGCCGTTGTAAACCGAAAATAGAATTCGAAATCAAGCACATATCATCAGCATAACATATATGGTTCAATCTGATGCAGTCGACGTAACAACCAACACCAGCCTCTGTGAGCTCCTTACTCAGATCGTCAATATATACATTATACAGCAACGGCGAGAGTATACCTCCCTGTTTCGTTCCATTAGTCACCATAAATTTGGCAGAAAAAATACCACCCCACATAACATACATGAGTTGGGATCGATACCAAAACAAAATTAGCCGTACTATATATAATGGAAAACCTCGTAATATAAGTTTACGGAGTAGAGTAAAGTGGTTGACACGGTCAAACGCTTTACTGGCGTCAAGCATACACACATATACTGGAGTGTTGCTAGAAAGGTAAAAGTTTATGATCTCCTTAAGGGTGTAAATACAATATTCCGTTCCAAGTTTGGATTTGAAACCAAACTGGTTATCAGTTGTATACATTAGCGCTAAACTACGCGCTAAAATAACGCTTTCTACAAGTTTGCTCAAACCTGTTGCAATTGAAATGCCCCTGTAATTGTCCTTACAAGTATGGTCACCTGTTTTATCTTTGATAAGTGGAACAATAATGGATTCCATCATGAGTGATGGCATATAACCATGAACAAAAATACTATTAATAAGCACAGCCAAAATATCAAGTAACGATACACAGCAGCCATTAATCAAGTGCTCAGCTTGTAACCCGTCTGGGCCAACAGCCTTTCCAATAGATAGGCTATTAATAGCTTCAAAAATTTCATTATTACTAACAATGCAATCTGCACGAAATGAAGTTCCAATAAGTTTTTCAGAAACGAATTCCTTATCGGAATCGTCCTTAACGCAGTTCAGTAGAGTGTGAAAATGAGACTTCCACAGATCGCTAATTTGATTGGGACCAACAGCATCGCCCACTTTATTAGGCAATACAGTTGTACTAGAACAACACGCTCGAAGATGTATATGTTAGTATAAGTCCGAGTTCGCTCGACTATGTATATGTTAGTATAAGTCCGAGTTCGCTCGACGATGTATATGTTTAGTATAAGTCCGAGTTCGCTCGAAGATGTATATGTTAGTATAAGTCCGAGTTCGCTCGACGATGTATATGTTAGTATAAGTCCGAGTTCGCTCGACGATGTATATGTTAGTATAAGTCCGAGTTCGCTCGACGATGTATATGTTAGTATAAGTCCGAGTTCGCTCGACGATGTATATGTTAGTATAAGTCCGAGTTCGCTCGACGATGTATATGTTAGTATAAGTCCGAGTTCGCTCGACGATGTATATGTTAGTATAAGTCCGAGTTCGCTCGACGATGTATATGTTAGTATAAGTCCGAGTTCGCTCGACGATGTATATGTTAGTATAAGTCCGAGTTCGCTCGACAATGTATATGTTAGTATAAGTCCGAGTTCGCTCGACGATGTATATGTTTAGTATAAGTCCGAGTTCGCTCGAAGATGTATATGTTTAGTATAAGTCCGAGTTCGCTCGAATATGTATATGTTAGTATAAGTCTGAGTTCGCTCGAAGATGTATATGTTAGTATAAGTCCGAGTTCGCTCGACGATGTATATGTTTAGTATAAGTCCGAGTTCGCTCGAAGATGTATATGTTAGTATAAGTCTGAGTTCGCTCGAAGATGTATATGTTTAGTATAAGTCCGAGTTCGCTCGACGATGTATATGTTAGTATAAGTCCGAGTTCGCTCGACGATGTTTATGTTAGTATAAGTCCGAGTTCGCTCGACGATGTATATGTTAGTATAAGTCTGAGTTCGCTCGAAGATGTATATGTTAGTATAAGTCCGAGTTCGCTCGACTATGTATATGTTAGTATAAGTCCGAGTTCGCTCGACGATGTATATGTTTAGTATAAGTCCGAGTTCGCTCGAAGATGTATATGTTAGTATAAGTCCGAGTTCGCTCGACTATGTATATGTTAGTATAAGTCCGAGTTCGCTCGACGATGTATATGTTAGTATAAGTCTGAGTTCGCTCGAAGATGTATATGTTAGTATAAGTCCGAGTTCGCTCGACTATGTATATGTTAGTATAAGTCCGAGTTCGCTCGACGATGTATATGTTTAGTATAAGTCCGAGTTCGCTCGAAGATGTATATGTTAGTATAAGTCCGAGTTCGCTCGACGATGTATATGTTAGTATAAGTCCGAGTTCGCTCGACGATGTATATGTTAGTATAAGTCCGAGTTCGCTCGACGATGTATATGTTAGTATAAGTCCGAGTTCGCTCGACGATGTATATGTTAGTATAAGTCCGAGTTCGCTCGACGATGTATATGTTAGTATAAGTCCGAGTTCGCTCGACGATGTATATGTTAGTATAAGTCCGAGTTCGCTCGACGATGTATATGTTAGTATAAGTCCGAGTTCGCTCGACGATGTATATGTTAGTATAAGTCCGAGTTCGCTCGACAATGTATATGTTAGTATAAGTCCGAGTTCGCTCAACGATGTATATGTTTAGTATAAGTCCGAGTTCGCTCGAAGATGTATATGTTTAGTATAAGTCCGAGTTCGCTCGAAGATGTATATGTTAGTATAAGTCTGAGTTCGCTCGAAGATGTATATGTTAGTATAAGTCCGAGTTCGCTCGACGATGTATATGTTTAGTATAAGTCCGAGTTCGCTCGAAGATGTATATGTTAGTATAAGTCTGAGTTCGCTCGAAGATGTATATGTTTAGTATAAGTCCGAGTTCGCTCGACGATGTATATGTTAGTATAAGTCCGAGTTCGCTCGACTATGTATATGTTTAGTATAAGTCCGAGTTCGCTCGACGATGTATATGTTTAGTATAAGTCCGAGTTCGCTTGACGATGTATATGTTAGTATAAGTCCGAGTTCGCTCGACGATGTATATGTTAGTATAAGTCCGAGTTCGCTCGAAGATGTATATGTTTAGTATAAGTCCGAGTTCGCTCGACGATGTATATGTTAGTATAAGTCCGAGTTCGCTCGACGATGTATATGTTAGTATAAGTCCGAGTTCGCTCGACGATGTATATGTTAGTATAAGTCTGAGAACGTCGGTAAACGGACATAGTCTGCAAACGGACAACATCGGTAAATGGACAACGTCAGTAAACGGACAACGTTGGTAATCAGACAACGTCGGTAAACGGACAACGTCTATAAACGGACAACATCTATAAAAGGACATAGTCTGTAAACGGCCATCAACTGAGAACGGACAACGTCAGTAAACGGACATCAACTGAGAACGGAAAACGTCGGTAAACGGACAATGTCGGTAAACGAACAACGTCGGTAAACGGACAACGTCTATCAACGGACAACGTCTATAAAAGGACATAGACTGTAAACAGACATCAACTGAAAACGGACAACGTCGGTAAACGGACATCAACTGAGAACGGACAACGTCGGTTAACGGATAACGTTGGTAAACGGACAACGTCGGTAATCAGACAACGCCTGTAAATGGACAACGTCGGTAGCCGGACAGCATCGGTAAACGAACAACGTCAGTAAACGGACAACATCGGTAAACGGACAAAGTCGGTAAACGGACAACGTCAGTAAACGGACAACGTCGGTAAACGGACAAAGCCTGTAAACGGACAACGTCAGTAAACAGACAACGTCGGTAAATGGACAACGTCGGTAAACGGACAACGTCTGTAAACGGACAACGTCGGTAAACGAATATAGTCGGTAAACGGATAACGTCGGTAAACGGCCTCGTCGGTAAACGAACAACGTCGGTAAACGGACATAGTCTGTAAACAGACAACGTCGGTAAACGGACAACGTCGGTAAACGAATATAGTCGGTAAATGGACATAGTCTGTAAACGGACAATGTCTGTAAACGGACAACGTCGGTAAACGGACAACGTCGGTAAACGAATATAGTCGGTAAACGGACATAGTCTGTAAACGGACAACGTCGGTAGACGGACAACGTCGGTAAACGAACAACGTCGGTAAACGGACAACGTCTGTAAACGGACAACGTCGGTAAACGGACAACGTCGGTAAACGAATATAGTCGGTAAACGGACATAGTCTGTAAACGGACAACGTCGGTAGACGGACAACGTCGGTAAACGAACAACGTCGGTAAACGGACATAGTCTGTAAACGGACAACGTCGGTAAACGGACAACGTCGGTAAACGAATATAGTCGGTAAACGGACATAGTCTGTAAACGGACAATGTCTGTAAACGGACAATGTCGGTAAACGGACAACGTCGGTAAACGAATATAGTCGGTAAACGGACATAGTCTGTAAACGGACAACGTCTGTAAACGAACAACGTCGGTAAACGGACATAGTCTGTAAACGGACAACGTCGGTAAACGGACAACGTCGGTAAACAAATATAGTCGGTAAACGGACAACGTCTGTAAACGAACAACGTCGGTAAACGGACATAGTCTGTAAACGGACAACGTCGGTAAACGGACAACGTCGGTAAACGAATATAGTCGGTAAACGGACATAGTCTGTAAACGGACAACGTCGGTAAACGGACAATGTCGGTAAACGAACAACGTCGGTAAACGGACAACGTCTATCAACGGACAACGTCTATAAAAGGACATAGACTGTAAACAGACATCAACTGAAAACGGACAACGTCGGTAAACGGACATCAACTGAGAACGGACAACGTCGGTTAACGGATAACGTTGGTAAACGGACAACGTCGGTAATCAGACAACGCCTGTAAATGGACAACGTCGGTAGCCGGACAGCATCGGTAAACGAACAACGTCAGTAAACGGACAACATCGGTAAACGGACAAAGTCGGTAAACGGACAACGTCAGTAAACGGACAACGTCGGTAAACGGACAAAGCCTGTAAACGGACAACGTCAGTAAACAGACAACGTCGGTAAATGGACAACGTCGGTAAACGGACAACGTCTGTAAACGGACAACGTCGGTAAACGAATATAGTCGGTAAACGGATAACGTCGGTAAACGGCCTCGTCGGTAAACGAACAACGTCGGTAAACGGACATAGTCTGTAAACAGACAACGTCGGTAAACGGACAACGTCGGTAAACGAATATAGTCGGTAAATGGACATAGTCTGTAAACGGACAATGTCTGTAAACGGACAACGTCGGTAAACGGACAACGTCGGTAAACGAATATAGTCGGTAAACGGACATAGTCTGTAAACGGACAACGTCGGTAGACGGACAACGTCGGTAAACGAACAACGTCGGTAAACGGACAACGTCTGTAAACGGACAACGTCGGTAAACGGACAACGTCGGTAAACGAATATAGTCGGTAAACGGACATAGTCTGTAAACGGACAACGTCGGTAGACGGACAACGTCGGTAAACGAACAACGTCGGTAAACGGACATAGTCTGTAAACGGACAACGTCGGTAAACGGACAACGTCGGTAAACGAATATAGTCGGTAAACGGACATAGTCTGTAAACGGACAATGTCTGTAAACGGACAATGTCGGTAAACGGACAACGTCGGTAAACGAATATAGTCGGTAAACGGACATAGTCTGTAAACGGACAACGTCTGTAAACGAACAACGTCGGTAAACGGACATAGTCTGTAAACGGACAACGTCGGTAAACGGACAACGTCGGTAAACAAATATAGTCGGTAAACGGACAACGTCTGTAAACGAACAACGTCGGTAAACGGACATAGTCTGTAAACGGACAACGTCGGTAAACGGACAACGTCGGTAAACGAATATAGTCGGTAAACGGACATAGTCTGTAAACGGACAACGTCGGTAAACGGTCAATGTCTGTAAACGGACAACGTCGGTAAACGGACAACGTCGGTAAACGGACAACGTCGGTAAACGGACAACGTCGGTAAACGAATATAGTCGGTAAACGGACATAGTCTGTAAACGGACAACGTCGGTAAACGGACAATGTCTTTAAACGGACAACGTCGGTAAACGGACAACGTCGGTAAACGAATATAGTCGGTAAACGGACATAGTCTGTAAACGGACAACGTCTGTAAACGGACATAGTCTGTAAACGGACAACGTCGGTAAACGAATATAGTCGGTAAACGGTCAACGTCGGTAAACGAACAACGTCTGTGTGACGGGATCCGAGAATCCCGACCGGTGTTGTTTATGTACGCGTCAGCCGCACCGTGTGATGGAAAAGGAATTTGTTGTTCCGATGTTTTTAATAATATAGATATATATGTGATGTACAGATGTAAATACAATAGCAGATAGCAACTGGTTATATGTTAATAGACCGGTAATATGGGTGACGGCGGTGACGGTCTTAAACTGTCACCGTACTGCCATGACTGTACTGAGATAACTGAGTGACTGAATAACACCGACCGGTAATATACTACACTACCTTTGGCCGTGTTACTCAGCTGATGCCCTGCTGTCCCCCCATTGGCCGACAACCTAATTCTCGCCTTTTCTCTGCGGGAGTGTTTCCCCCCCGCTGCTGTTACTCTCTCTCCTTGAGGTAACTTGACCTCTAACCTCTATTGTGTGAGGCCCTTTGGGGTTTGTTGTCCCCGTTTATTGGGGGTGATACGAGGTTGATTGGCAATCAATCTCGTATTCCCCAATATTGCTTAAAGGCGCTCTTTCCCACTTTATGGGGGTGGTTGGCGGAATTGAATACGCTAACAGTCTGTAAACGGACAACGTCGGTAAACGGACAACGTCGGTAAACGAATATAGTCGGTAAACGGATAACGTCGGTAAACGGACAACGTCGGTAAACGAACAACGTCGGTAAACGAACAACGTCGGTAAACGGATATAGTCTGTAAACGGACAACGTCTGTAAACGGACAACGTCGGTAAACGGACAACGTCTGTAAACGGACAACGTCGGTAAACGGACAACGTCGGTAAACGAATATAGTCGGTAAACGGACATAGTCTGTAAACGGACAACGTCGGTAAACGGACAACGTCGGTAAACGAATATAGTCGGTAAACGGACATAGTCTGTAAACGAACAACGTCGGTAAACGGACAACGTCGGTAAACGAATATAGTCGGTAAACGGACATAGTCTGTAAACGGACAACGTCGGTAAACGGACAACGTCGGTAAACGTATAGCGTCGGTAAGCGGGCAACGTCGGTAAACGGATAACGTCTGTAAACGGACAACGTCGGTAGACGGACAACGTCGGTAGACGGACAACGTCGGTAGACGGACAACGTCGGTAAACGGACAACGTCGGTAAACGGATAGCGTCGGTAAACGGACAACGTCTGTAAACGGACAACGTCGGTAAACGGATAATGTTTGTATACGGACAACGTCTGTAAACGGACAACGTCTGTAAACGGCCTCGTCGGTAAACGGCCTCGTCGGTAAACGGACAACGTCGGTAGACGGACAACGTCGGTAAACGGATAACGTCGGTAAACGGACAACGTCGGTAAACGGACAACGTCGGTAAACGGATAACGTCGGTAGACGGACAACGTCTGTAAACGGACAACGTCTGTAAACGGACAACGTCGGTAAACGGCCTCGTCGGTAAACGGCCTCGTCGGTAAACGGCCTCGTCGGTAAACGGCCTCGTCGGTAAACGGCCTCGTCGGTAAACGGCCTCGTCGGTAAACGGCCTCGTCGGTAAACGGATAGCGTCGGTAAGCGGATAACGTCGGTAAGCGGATAGCGTCGGTAAACGGATAACGTCTGTAAACGGACAACGTCGGTAAGCGGATAACGTCGGTAAGCGGACAACGTCGGTAAACGGACATAAAAAAAATATTAATAAATATTAAATACTACAAATATACTGTATTATGCAATTATTAGAAACATTAAGAAATATAGAAATTAATAGAGTGATTTAATAATTTAATTGCACAGAGTGTAGAATATCATTATTGTACAGAGAGGGTGTGTATTGTGTTGAAGGAGGGTGGTGTGGGGGGGATGGGGTGAAGTAAATGGAACCGACACTCTGTTTGCTACACAGGGGTAAATCGACACAAATATCACCTCATTAAACACCAACAATGATAAACCTGGGTTGTCGCTGCTCCTGTATTAATTGGTTTGGATATAGTAACTTGCCACTATAACCCCTCCCCCCCCCCCCCCAGCCTCCCGTTGTGACAACTAATTCAGTTGGTAAAGCTGTGGTTACATGGCACCATTAACAAGACCGATTCCTTTAACGCTGAACTTTTCTTTGCCTTTCTCGTTGATGATACAGAGATGGTTGAGATCCCGGAAGTGTTCATTGTAATCCAAGGCGTACCCGACTAGGAACGCGTTGGGGACATCGAAGCCAATGTAGTCGGGACGATAGACTGGGTTCACACTCTTTGGGTTGCGTTTAACCAACAAACAGGCGACCTTAACGCTCGCTGGGTTGTATCCCGAAACGATCTCTAGGAGGGAGGCCATCGTTCTACCTGGAATAAACCACAATAAACTAAACCGACTACAACTGGTTGATTCCAATTGGTTTCGGTATATACTAGTGTTTAAACGGGATCCCGGTGAAAAATCCAATCCCGATCCCGGTCCCAACTTTTTTTGGAACGGGATCCCGAATTATAAATAGCGGAGTAAATTTCTTAAATATAGAACAGAATTGACTAATATTGAATTGTCGGATTAATGGATGTCCCTAATCCATCCAGTAATTAACTATAAATAAATTATAATATAACTTTATCTCACTAATATTTCAGCAGTTTGAAATAAATTGGTAGAATTTTTCCAAAACCCCATTGTATACTAACACAGCAATATATACTGAAAACTTTAAGAACATTTTATTCAAAATTGCAATCCCGATCCCGAAAATCGGGATCCCGAGAGTGATAATCCCGCGATTAAACACTATTAGCTACCATAATTAACTTAACTTTGTTATCTTTAAATATTTAATTTGGTGAGTAAATAACAATGAACATTGATTAATATGACTATAAAAACCACAGATATTAATCACCACCAGTTACTTAGCAGACTAGATAAGTGATACGATATAAATACATGGGAGAGGGGGTGCAGGTAGACTTACCTCAGTACATACTGCCGTACTATAGATAGTTATCTACAGTTAGTTACCTACCGGTACTGTAGTATATCAGTGGGGATATACAAATGAGGTGACATTAAATGTTTAATAAACACAGTTCTTTTTCCTACAACAACTCCCGAATACAATTGTACCGGTACAATAAATTAATTTAATAGGCCTAACTCTTTATTAATGATATTTAATTAATTAATTAACCTGTATCGATAATGTCCTCCACAATAAGAACATTTCGCCCAGTTAGGTTCCGCATATTATCCCCTCCGACTACCTGAACTTTCCCAGTAGAACAATCGTTAACGTAACTCTTAACCCGGATGAAATCTACCGTCATAGACACAACGAATTCTTTGTCGCGATTGCGATTCAATGAATTTATCGAATGTAACAAATCCGTGAAGAATTGGTATCCCCCCTTTAGTACACAGATGACAACGAGAGGTTTAGTGCTGTCCACGGCGTCCACAAAGTCCTTGGCTATCCGTTCGGTGCGGTCAAGGATGAGTCCATGGGGAACCAGCACTGTCTGCAGGTAGTCCCGGTAGTAGGTAGGGATACAAAGCAGATCCAAAGGGTAACCCTCACATTCATCGGATATACGAATACAACTGCGGGAAGAATCCATTTCGTTTGCTAACGAAGTACTGAAGTAACATTAACTAACACAAACCTCAGTGATGCGTCAGCAGGCTGCAAAGCAGCAATGATGTGACACCTACAGCAGACACCCAGACAGAAAGCAGGTACCGGTAGCCATATACCCTCAAATACCTGGATACCGGTAGGCTACCAAAAAACCAGCAGGATACTCTACCATAGCTTTGGCTTTATTAATAATTATTTTCTTTAGTTTCTTCGTGGATTCAGATTTCAGTGAAACAACAACAATCGATCTCATCTCATTATGACCTCATCTCATTATCATCTCATTATTATCTCATCTCATTATCTAACACACTAACAGT
This sequence comes from Nemertoderma westbladi, assembly GCA_032718475.1. Lineage (NCBI taxonomy): Eukaryota > Metazoa > Xenacoelomorpha > Nemertodermatida > Nemertodermatidae > Nemertoderma > Nemertoderma westbladi. The sequence goes on from JAUCBJ010008227.1 coordinate 28,222, forward strand.
GAGGACTAAAACATTAATCTGCCACGTGTTGTGAAGTAATAGAACTTAAAATTTCCAAAAATACCCCTGTAAACAATGTGTTAAATATTATAATTTTCCGGCTTTCTATTATTCTCTACTATCTTCTATCTACTATCTTCCAGCACCAGCGTGCGGCTCTGTAAATGACCTCCTAGCTAAATCGCCTTATCTATATTCAACATAGAGACGCCATCAAGCAATACCGCGCCCTTACGGCATGAAGCGAAGACAATTTCGCCTTGCTACTGTACATAGCGGATAATAGCATCATTGCTAGTGTACATAGCGGATAATAGTGTCATTGATAGTGTACATAGCGGAAAATAGCGTCTTGCTACTGTACAAAGCAGACAATAGCGTCTTGCTACTGTACATAGCAGACGATAGCGTCTGGCTACTGTGTAAATAGCAGATAATAGCGTCTTGCTACAACTGTACAAAGCAGACAATAGCGTCTTGCTACTGTACATAGCAGACGATAGCGTCTTGCTACTGTACAAAGCAGACAACAGCGTCTTGCTACTGTACATAGCAGACGATAGCGTCTTGCTACTGTGTACATAGCGGATAATAGCGTCTTGCTACTGTACAAAGCAGACAATAGCGTCTTGCTACTGTACATAGCGGATAATAGCGTCTTGCTACTGTACAAAGCAGACAATAGCGTCTTGCTACTGTACATAGCAGACAATAGCGTCTTGCTACTGTACATAGCAGACAATAGCGTCTTGCTACTGTACATAGCAGACGATAGCGTCTTGCTACTGTACATAGCAGACGATAGCGTCTTGCTACTGTGTAAATAGCAGATAATAGCGTCTTGCTACTGTACAAAGCAGACGATAGCGTCTTGCTACTGTACAAAGCACACGATAGCGTCTTGCTACTGTGTAAATAGCAGATAATAGCGCCTTCCTACTGTACAAAGCAGACAATAGCGTCTTGCTACTGTACATAGCAGACGATAGCGTCTTGCTACTGTACATAGCAGACGATAGCGTCTTGCTACTGTACATAGCAGACGATAGCGTCTTGCTACTGTACATAGCAGACGATAGCGTCTTGCTACTGTACATAGCAGACGATAGCGTCTTGCTACTGTACAAAGCAGACGATAGCGTCTTGCTACTGTACATAGCAGACGATAGCGTCTTGCTACTGTACATAGCAGACGATAGCGTCTTGCTACTGTACAAAGCAGACGATAGCGTCTTGCTACTGTGTAAATAGCAGATAATAGCGTCTTGCTACTGTACAAAGCAAACAATAGCGTCTTGCTACTGTACATAGCAGACGATAGCGTCTTGCTACTGTACATAGCAGACGATAGCGTCTTGCTACTGTACATAGCAGACGATAGCGTATTGCTACTGTACAAAGCAGACGATAGCGTCTTGCTACTGTGTAAATAGCAGATAATAGCGTCTTGCTACTGTACAAAGCAGACGATAGCGTCTTGCTACTGTACATAGCAGACGATAGCGTCTTGCTACTGTACAAAGCAGACGATAGCGTCTTGCTACTGTACATAGCAGACGATAGCGTCTTGCTACTGTACAAAGCAGGCGATAGCGTCTTGCTACTGTGTAAATAGCAGATAATAGCGTCTTGCTACTGTACAAAGCAAAAAATTTCGCCTTGCTACTGTACATAGCAGACGATAGCGTCTTGCTACTGTACATAGCAGACGATAGCGTCTTGCTACTGTACAAAGCAGACGATAGCGTCTTGCTACTGTACATAGCAGACGATAGCGTCTTGCTACTGTACAAAGCAGACGATAGCGTCTTGCTACTGTGTAAATAGCAGATAATAGCGTCTTGCTACTGTACAAAGCAAACAATTTCGTCTTGCTACTGTACATAGCAGACGATAGCGTCTTGCTACTGTACATAGCAGACGATAGCGTCTTGCTACTGTACAAAGCAGACGATAGCGTCTTGCTACTGTACATAGCAGACGATAGCGTCTTGCTACTGTACATAGCAGACGATAGCGTCTTGCTAATGTACAAAGCAGACGATAGCGTCTTGCTACTGTGTAAATAGCAGATAATAGCGTCTTGCTACTGTACAAAGCAAACAATTTCGCCTTGCTACTGTACATAGCGGACGATAGCATCATTGCTACTTTACATAGCGGACGATAGCTTCATTGCTAGTGTACATAGCGGATAATAGTGTATTGCTACTGTACATAGCGAATAATATAGCGTCTTGCTACTGTACATAGTAGACGATAGCGTCTTGCTACTGTACATAGCGGATAATAGCACCATTGCTAGTGTACATAGCGGATAATAGCGTCTTGCTACTGTGTAAATAGCAGATAATAGCGTCTTACTACTGTACATAGCAGACTACTACTACTATGATCGGCATGCTGCATTGCAGCTGCATTTTTAAGAATGCTGTGCCGGCTTGTCAACAAAATTGCACCGCCACAACTCCCTATCACCCATGACATTTGCTAGATCATCCGCATCTTTAAGGCCAGTGTCCTTTAAGATGCGTCTCAAGAAAGTCATGGGCTGTCCACCATGCTTATTCACTCCATGAGGCTGCCAAAGTACAAGATTATGCACTGGCTGGTCCTCACGGCGAAAGCAATGTCCTGCAAAGCGGAGGCGATTTTGTTCTAGTGTCAAGCTTGGGGGAACCAATGAGACACCTCCAATGTTATATAGTGTCTGGTTGGAGATGTGTGCATTGTACTGACACAATGAACCCGGCGTAGCATTCTTGTGAATGTGCCATCCAGAGATTTGGTGTCCTCAGCAGTTAGAGCCCAGCATAGACTCCCGTAGAGGAGTACTGGAACTACTGCTGCTCTAAATAATCGGACATTAAGTTTCCGATTAATTCTCGGTGACTTCCAAATCCTGGAAAGCCTATTCAAGGCTGCCCATGCCTTTCCCTTACGTATTTGAAGGTCCTCACCTGACTTCCGGATCCATGATCCCAGGTAACAGAAGTCGTCCACATGCTCAAGCTACATAGCAGACGATAGCGTCTTGCTACTGTACAAAGCAGACAATAGCGTCTTGCTACTGTACATAGCAGACGATAGCGTCTGGCTACTGTGTAAATAGCAGATAATAGCGTCTTGCTACTGTACAAAGCGGATAATAGCGTTCTGCTACTGTACATAGTAGACAATAGCGTCTTGCTACTGTACATAGCAGACGATAGCGTCTGGCTACTGTGTAAATAGCAGATAATAGCGTCTTGCTACTGTACAAAGCGGACAATAGCGTTCTGCTACTGTACATAGTAGACAATAGCGTCTTGCTACTGTACATAGCGGACGATAGCATCATTGCTAGTGTACATAGCGGATAATAGTGTCTTGCTACTGTACATAGCGGATAATAGCGTCTTGCTACTGTACATAGCGGATAATAGCATCATTGCTAGTGTACCTAGCGGATAATAGTGTTCTGCTACTGTACATAGCAGATAATAGCGTCTTGCAACTGACATACTGTAACTTGCTACTCGACGCAATAAATATTTAGCCCTCGCTGTCAATCTGGCAATTAATCTATTCTTTTTATAAATTTTTCAGAAAATTACTCATTATTCAGAAAATTAATTAAAACGCTTTGGGAGTAATCAGCTGATATTAGCAATCAGATACTATTATAGTAATTAGCTATTATTAGTAATCAGCTGTTATTGTTTTTAAATATAATACTTAGTAAACTGTTTATTAATTTGGTTGTTTCTGCTATACAGCAGAACTTGCACAAACACTAAAATATGAAAAGAAAATATTGAGAAATGTAAGTTCTGTAACAGGAGTTAGACGTTCACCTCACAGTTTGAGTAGGTTAAGATTATGGAGGTGTCGGTGACTTGATGTACAGGCCGGTGTACAAGGCTGGACAATGACTCTCCAGTCATCTCAGCCTAGGCTGAGAACACTCGCTCTTCAGTCGTCTCAGAGGTTGAGAACACTCGCTCTTCAGTCGTCTCAGAGGTTGAGAACACTCGCTCTTCAGTCGTCTCAGAGGTTGAGAACACTCGCTCTTCAGTCGTCTCAGAGGTTGAGAACACTCTTCAGTCGTCTCAGCCTAGGCTGAGAACACTCCCCTTAGGGGGAGAACACCCCCCTAGGCTGAGAACATTCATCAGTCGTCTCAGAGGTTGAGAACACTCTTCAGTCGTCTCAGAGGTTGAGAACACTTTTCAATCGTCTCAGCCTAGGCTGAGAACACTCCCCTTAGGGGGAGAACACCCCCCTAGGCTGAGAACATTCATCAGTCGTCTCAGAGGTTGAGAACACTCTTCAGTCGTCTCAGAGGTTGAGAACACTTTTCAATCGTCTCAGCCTAGGCTGAGAACACTCCCCTTAGGGGGAGAACACCCCCCTAGGCTGAGAACATTCATCAGTCGTCTCAGAGGTTGAGAACACTCTTCAGTCGTCTCAGAGGTTGAGAACACTTTTCAATCGTCTCAGCCTAGGCTGAGAACACTCCCCTTAGGGGGAGAACACCCCCCTAGGCTGAGAACATTCATCAGTCGTCTCAGAGGTTGAGAACACTCTTCAGTCGTCTCAGAGGTTGAGAACACTTTTCAATCGTCTCAGCCTAGGCTGAGAACACTCCCCTTAGGGGGAGAACACCCCCCTAGGCTGAGAACATTCATCAGTCGGCTCAGAGGTTGAGAACACTCTTCAGTCGTCTCAGAGGTTGAGAACACTTTTCAATCGTCACAGCCTAGGCTGAGAACACTCCCCTTAGGGGGAGAACACCCCCCTAGGCTGAGAACATTCATCAGTCGTCTCAGAGGTTGAGAACACTTTTCAATCGTCTCAGCCTAGGCTGAGAACACTCTTCTGTGGTGATCAACGGCAAGGAAATACAAAATATGAAATCAACAACATCAAATTAGAAAAAAACGATATAAATAATATAGCGCCATCTAGGGAAGTTTACAAGAAACAACATTAAATTGCACTAGAATAATCCTGACCGCTGATTGGAGGATAACAAAGAGGGATAGATACAGTAGGTAGGATAATACCGAAGTCAGCATTAAATGGTCAGTACTGTACCTACAGTAGTCGAGATTCGTGTTTTTTTTTGGATGTCTGATGTCTGACGTATGTACAGATGTATTTTGATTTATCTGTTTTGATTAGATCTATCTGCAGTATTATGTTCTGATGTTATGAACTAACAAACTAATCGTTTTACCCAGCCAGCCTGCCAGTTTACGGCAGTTTTCTTCAGGGGAAACCAGAAAAACTAAAATGGTCGATTTCCACGGAACCCGGGGTCGACCTTATCCTGTTATCCAGCTTTCACTCCCCACTCATCTCAACCTAGGTTGAGAACACTCTTCGGTCGTCTCAACTCCTCATTCAAATAGCCGCCTGCATCAGACACATTTCACTATAAGAAACATTCCGGTGAGGAATTCGCTTCCAACAGACAGTGGTGACAGTGACAGCATCCTCTTTGTGTTGCTTCCGTTCCCGCCTCAATGATGTCAGTTTGCTGATTCACTGTAAAGGATCCTGGAAAGATTCAATGAATACAACCCACTTTGACTGTTTTGAGAATCCGTTATGGTTATGATGATAACAATAATTATATTATAATATTATTATGATCTTTACATATATATTTTAAAACCTATACAGTATGTATAAATAGTATTTTATCTTATTTTATATGTAGAGTCCTTTAACTAACCTTTTTACTTACAGCGGTGCCTTGAATGTGCACGGCTGAGTGTTCATATAATATCATGTCTTCTATGTTTTACTTATCTTGATTGTGCATTTTAATGATATTTAAATTTTAATCTTGTTTCGCCATTATATAATTATTTCAATTTCAATTTCAACCTAAGCTGAGAACACTCCACAGTTATCACAGCCTAGGCTGAGAACACTCCCCAGTCTTCTCAGCCTAGGCTGAGAACACTCTCCTTAGGCTGAGATAAATCTCCTCTTGTTGCAAAAAATTGTTTAGTTGTTTCAGACTTATACATACTAGGATCTAAGTTCGTTTCACCATATACATACTGTATACAGGCAGCATAATTAGCATACTTTTTGGCAGTGATTTTTTTATGTCCGTTCATTTGAATTTTTTGTCCGCAATTTCTTTAATTAAGAGAAAGAAGCAGGTTACATAAAAGGTCTTTTCTAACCAAAACAATAAACGATAAAATTACCAATTGAGGGGAAGGAGCAGGTTACATAGACGGTCTATTCTAACCAAAACAATAAACGATAAAATTATTACCAATTGAGGGAAAGGGGCAGGTTACAGAGGCGGCAATTTCTATTGCCGCCTTAATTTTATATATTTTTTTTTATTCGCCAGAGGCGGTTTTTTCGCAATTAGGGGAGTCATCTCAGCCTAGGGGGGTGTTCTCAGCCTAGGCTGAGATAACTGTAGAGTGTTCTCAGCCTAGGTTGAGACGACTTATTTGAAAGTATTGTAATTGTGTGTAATTGTAATTGTGTAATATAATAATTGCTTAATAATTTCACTTAAAAAAACGTACTATAAAATGATAGATTAATTAAAAATTACTTAGGTTTATAGTTATAAATTACATAATTATCTAAAAAAAACTATTATTAGAAATTGATAATTATTGATTACATGAATAATACTTAGTACAAATTGCCGCAACAAATTACTGTAAAGTAATTCACAACATAATTATATTGTAAGTTTTATTATTTAAACGTATAAATTAACTAAAAATTATAATTACATGCAACAAGTATGGACCACAATTTCAACTACCGGTAAACCTATTGGAACAATTATTGCAACATTAATTTCTCGCTCGCGTCATCCCGCTTGAATTTCCGGGCAACCTGAAGCGATGCCACTATTGGCTTGACGGGTGTGTGATTCCAGGCACAGTTACCAGGGAACGCAACGAACTGCAACTTGTTATTGCTAGCCTCTCTCCCCTTGCTAGCAACTTGCCAATATCAGCGACATAGCTGTTGCTTCGTTACCCCGTAAAATTTACACCACATTAAATACACGACCTGGGATGTCTGTCTGTAGATTTTCCGGCAAATTGAAGGAAAATGGAGGAAATGGTGCACATTTGAAAACAGGCAAAAATTTACTTTTCGAGAAAAAAGCCATAAATAAACTCATGATTTTCAATCGTGCTGCTCGAAGCGGAAAATCATCTAATTAAAAATTGTTTTTTTCTATGAAGTTACACATGGTGCATAGGTACTGTCAAATGTGATAGAACCAAATTCTGAAATTGGAAATTATTAAGCCTACTACATAGGCCATTATGAAGACAAAATAAGGGTAACTACAGACTGACCATGGCCATGGACTGCTGACTGACTGGCAGAACTAACTACCGGTACTGAACTAACAGACTAAACTAGGCCCTACCTACTGTAACTGCAGTACTGTCTACGGTCTACACAATTGGCCGGCATGAAGTAGGCCTTCCGTTAACCATCGATGTTCAACGACCGGTACGGTACGTACGTGCAACGCAACACAATAGGCCCTAACATGTAAAGAAGAAGTACCGGTAATATCGATATAGGCTAATAAAGAAGAAGAAAACAATCTCACAATGGTACCGGTAACCAATGTAAATTCATTTCAAGTGGATTTCACAGTATTTCAAGCCAAAAACTTAAACCCAAAAAAAGACGGTGTTTGCGATGCCTTTGCTGTGATTGCGCTTAATAAAGATAAATACCAAACGTCGTCAATAAAATCCACCTCACCGGAGTGGAATGAATTGTGTGAGTTTTTTGTCGATAATCCCGTAACCCAGTCCGTCTATGTTACAGTTTATAATAAGGGATTTCTGGGGGACGACTTTCTGGGTTGTGTCTCAGTTCCTCTTGCTGAGTTTCTTGGCAGCAGCCGTTGTCACACAAAAACCCTAAGCCTCCACGGTAAACTGAAGAAATCCATGCCGAAGTCGCAAACTGGAGTGTCGAATAAAGACCGCGGTTTGCTGAACATTCGATGCGCGGTCTCCCCATCGACCTGTCGGACGCAGGAGAAACACAAGTCCTCCACGCTGGGGGACTTCCGCAGGTCCGCACTCGGGCGAATGAAACGAAGAAGTAGCGTGGAAGTTATCAGCGAAGTTCCGAGTTCCACCAACTCTGCCGACACGGATGACGGGGGTTTCGGACTAGCCGAAGTCGAGGACGATTTCCTGCTGGGTTCACGACGCCACGACTCCCCACGGGTACGCGCTTCGTCGGACTTCGGGAAACTCAACCACTACCTGAGTCCGTCGGAACGCCGGTTACAGAACCATCGGAACCGGCAGGAAGGCATCCCGGATGGACGCGTCCAACACCGCAAGTCCATGTCCAACATACCAGCGGAGCTGAACAACAAGAAGTCGTCCCTCGAGATTCAATCGAAACTGTCTAAGTCCCACTCCGATCTGAGTTTCAAGCCCCGATTCAGTTTGAGTAAACTCGTTCTCAGTTCCGCTAAGTCGCACAGCGGGCTGTCGGAGAAGAAATCAAAGAAGAATAAGTTGTGTGGCAGCCCTCCTCCGCTGAGGGGCGCCTCCACTGATCCTATACCGATAGTATACGAACCGCGGGATCCAATAACAAGGAGTTCCCAGGGTACAGAGCTCCCTCCTCGGACCTCCTCCTCTCAGCTCATTTCTGGTCCCACCGCTCCAACCCAGCCCACCCGTGACCCGTCCCAGCTCCTCCTCGGCCCCACCACCTCCCCCCAACCCCCCTCCCCGCTCCCCAGATTCCTCGCCTCCCCGCCTCCCAAACGGAACGGTATCTACCCCAGCTTCTCCAAGGAGAAGGCGGCCCTTCATCTCAACGATCGCGCCATAGGACCCCGGATCGAGGCCATGTCCCACGACGATCTGGTTGAATTCGCTCGAAATCTCCACGATGCGGTCCGCAGACGCGACAAACAGATCGTCGATCTGGAGGCTTACATCGACAACCTCCTAGTAAAGGTGATGGAGTCCAAACCGAAACTGTTGCAGCGCTCAAATCCCTTCAGCAATCCTTAGGTTTACCCAACTCGTGCAGTGTAACGATTACGGATTGATAATGAGCCAACCCATTACCCTCACCGACCCGTAGCTTTGTGGTCATCTCGTTGCTTTGTATCTATTCGCCGGCTGAGCTCCCCAATTCTCATTTAATCATAATATTTATTTAACAAAATGTGAAAACATATCGACGTTTCTTAGCAATTTTGACAACGGGATTATGATTCTTTTAGACCCGGTAATGATGATTCATTACACATCAATGAGTCTGTCGGGTCTGTTGGCAGTTACAGTTCAGGTTATTACGATCCACCTAGTTTGTAGTTCCTTGAGGTGCTCAACGAGTTTATTTCTCGATTTACCGCGCGATCCGATTTAAACCCGCCACTTTTTCGTTTTTACAGGTTATTTGCCTTGGGTAGTTTAGCTGTAAGTATAAAATATTTTGCGTATTTCCCGGGCGCGGTTTATTTTACTTTTTATACGGTTATTTTATATACTTGTAAATATATTTAGGTTGTACAAATTGCACATCTACTTATTCCCAATAGTGTAATAAATATTTTCTTTTGATTTACTTTGGAGAAATAGATTATTGTTGTTTTTTAGGAAGTCGGTTTTTGGTTTTGAATTACATTAACAAATTAATCAATTAATCGATCGTTTAATATGTTAGCGAAACTCTTTAGTTCCACGCAGTTGTCTGTCTATGTTGTTTGACAGTCAGTGAGTAATTTACTTTGAGAGCACCTTATTTGTTTTCCCATACGATTAGTTTTATTTAATCTTTATAATATTTATTAATAGTGAAATATTCTTCCTCGGCAATCATATCATTTGCCAATGTTGTTGTTATTTCCTAGTGCGACTATGGTGGCGGTCTTGGCGGTGACAGTTTAATATTAAATATATATATTGCCAATTTAATGACCCCAACTAATTAAATAACAAAACGAGTATCTATAATTACCTAATTGTAATTCAGTTGTGGACTTCCTTCTAGAGCTGTTCATACAGAACAGCTATAAAAGGAAGTCCAGCTATAGGAAAGATGTTGTTTCCTATCGTTTTTTTTTTATATTTTCCTTTCACAACTTATTTTTCGTTGTGTATCTGCCATAATGATTGGTAGTTGAGTTTCTGCCATTATGAATGGCAGTTGCAATAATGAATGACAGTTGTATCTTGTCTCTGTCTGTATGTGTGTCTGCCATAATCCCAGTGTGTGCCTGCCATAATCCCGGTGTATGTGTGTCTGCCATAATCCCAGTGTATGTGTGTCTGCCATAATCCCAGTGTATGTGTGTCTGCCATAATCCCAGTGTATGTGTGTCTGCCATAATCCCAGTGTGTGTCTGCCATAATCCCAGATGAATGTGTGTCTGCCATAATCCCAGTGTATGTGTGTCTGCCATAATCCCAGTGTATGTGTGTCTGCCATAATCCCAGTGTATGTGTGTCTGCCATAATCCCAGTGTATGTGTGTCTGCCATAATCCCAGATGAATGTGTGTCTGCCATAATCCCAGTGTATGTGTGTCTGCCATAATCCCAGTGTATGTGTGTCTGCCATAATCCCAGTGTATGTGTGTCTGCCATAATCCCAGTGTATGTGTGTCTGCCATAATCCCAGTGTATGTGTGTCTGCCATAATCCCAGATGAATGTGTGTCTGCCATAATCCCAGTGTATGTGTGTCTGCCATAATCCCAGTGTATGTGTGTCTGCCATAATCCCAGTGTATGTGTGTCTGCCATAATCCCAGTGTATGTGTGTCTGCCATAATCCCAGTGTATGTGTGTCTGCCATAATCCCAGTGTATGTGTGTCTGCCATAATCCCAGATGAATGTGTGTCTGCCATAATCCCAGTGTATGTGTGTCTGCCATAATCCCAGTGTATGTGTGTCTGCCATAATCCCAGTGTATGTGTGTCTGCTAGGGATGCGACAGAGCTCCGGCTCCGGAAATCCGGAGCTCCGGGCCAATTTTCTAGTTCCGGCTCTGGTTCCGGCTCAGGGCAAATTAACCCGGAGCCAATCCGGAGCTTATGTTGTTGAAATTTGAATTAAAATAATAAGTTTTTCTGATGTATGAATAATATAAATATCATAGTAATTAACATAATAACCCATTAAGTAATTTACAGCTTGTTTTTTTTAAGTTTCCCAATAAAGCCCCACCCACCCTTGTGAAATTGTTTAAATATTTAAACAAAAATATTGAAATGATTCAGTTAATTCAATTAATATTCTTCCCTAATTAAAAATATTAAATACTGTACATGTACTCTCGTTTCGTTCGTCAGTCTATAGAACCCCAATTCCACTGACCCCCACCCCACCCCCATCCACAACAGGTTGGTACTGTTCATGTCGTTTTTTCAGTCGAGAAGGGTGCACGTTATATAGTGACGGACCGGTATTATTCTAACCAAAACAATAAACGAGACTCGACAGCACATGTTACAGATTAATTTTGTACTAGTAATCATAGCTGTTGTAACTAAGGATCTATTGTCGCAGGACATTATGTCACGGGACCTAACGACTATAGGACCTATGACGTATTACCTGACATAAATTATAGACATAATTAGCGATGGTCATAATAATGTCCTGCGTTGTTTTGATGTCGGTAGAGTATCACCCCCCCCCCCCCCCCCCCCCCCAATATAGTTTTTTGGCTTCGTCACGATACCCATTCGTTGATGTACCATTTTACAGCAGGGAGTCTTTGGACGCAATATAAATTCATCCCTTCCCTCTCCAGGGGAAAATCGACGCAAATAACTGCTGACTACTACAAAAAAAAACTGTAACCTGTTATGTTGAATATAGTTAGTTTATTGTTTCGATTATAATAGTATGCGACTGTAAGTTGCTCATTTCCCTTAATTGATAATTTAACATTGAGGCGAGATATTAATTTGCCGCGTAAGAAATTGCATCAAATCCCCCCCCCCCCCCCCCCCCATGGACACATCCGTTTATGTCTAATATAATAATACACTGGAATTATCAATCACCAAACCTCCGGCTCCGTCTCCGGCCGGAGCTCATATTGTAATCCGGAGGAACCTCCGGGCTCCGGCTCCGGATGATATTTTAGCTCTGTCGCATCCCTAGTGTCTGCCATAATCCCAGTGTGTGTCTGCCATAATCCCAGATATATGTGTGTCTGCCATAATCCCAGTGTATGTGTGTCTGCCATAATCGCTGTGTATGTGTGTCTGCCATAATCCCAGTGTATGTGTGTCTGCCATAATCCCAGTGTATGTGTGTCTGCCATAATCCCAGTGTATGTGTGTCTGCCTTAATCCCAGTGTATGTGTGTCTGCCATAATCCCAGTGTATGTGTGTCTGCCATAATCCCAGTGTATGTGTGTCTGCCATAATCCCAGTGTGTGTCTGCCATAATCCCAGATATATGTGTGTCTGCCATAATCCCAGTGTATGTGTGTCTGCCATAATCGCTGTGTATGTGTGTCTGCCATAATCCCAGTGTATGTGTGTCTGCCATAATCCCAGTGTATGTGTGTCTGCCATAATCCCAGTGTATGTGTGTCTGCCTTAATCCCAGTGTATGTGTGCCTGCCATAATCCCAGTGTATGTGTGCCTGCCATAATCCCAGTGTATGTGTGCCTGCCATAATCCCAGTGTATGTGTGTCTGCCATAATCACAGTGTATGTCTGTCATAATCCCAGTGTATGTCTGCCATAATCCCAGTGTATGTCTGCCATAATCCCAGTGTGTGTCTGCCATAATCCCATCTGTGTCCGTTATCGTGAATGGCACTTGAATGTATATACAATCTGATCATACAAATACACTAACTGATACAGGTAGCCGGTTGGCCTCAATATTTTGTGAAGTAATATTCTTACCCTATATATATTATATGTGCCCGCTACATGCATATACATACATAATGCCTGCATACCTAGTACCTACACTACCTATAATATATACATCAGTAGTATTGAGATGATTTGCAATGATATTGAACACGATATGTGATATCGGCAGTAATTCTTCAGAGCTGTTAGTTGTTCAGTAATAAATAACTATTAATATCTTTATTATTAATATCAATTGCATTTGGTACACAAACGACCACAGTGAGTGATCTAATAAAAATACGAGGATCAGAACTCTTTATTGAGTACATTTGATGAAAAGCCACAGTTTTTTCATTACAGTAATCATTATTATTAACTCTCTAGATATTTTGGTAGAATTCCTAAAATTGTATAATGTGGAATTACAGCGCACCGAATATGTTTGCACTTAATATTAAATACTTTCATAACCGCAGTTAAAAGTTATTGCAGTCTAATGTTTGGCTGGACTTTAAAAAAATAATATTCAAATTTGTTTAGAGAGTTGCTTGTTAACCATATTTCATATGCAATAATTATTAACGACGTCAACCCATCACGCCGTGTATCTTTATTCAATCAGTTATGTAATGTGCTTTACAACACTCTCATACAATGCTTTGTGTTTTTCCCATTGAGTGCAGTTTATTGCTGTTAGTAGCTTTCAGGTATATGCGTTTAGTTACTACTAACGTAAAACAACGTAGTGCCTAGATATATTTTATGTGCCTATAGTTTAAGTGACACAGGTAGTAAATGCGACATAAAGTGTATTATATCAGCGCTTTATATTTGGCTTCTATTATTGTAGGGTGTTGTATTTCTTTCATTTATGTGACACATTTATGTGTAATAAAATGGTGATTTTTTCTGAAATTAATTGTTCACGCAGTTTGTGCTCAATATAAATTTGTTGATTTACTAAATTTTGATAATATTTTGTGCTAGTGAAGTTTTACAGTTGCCACCGGTGTTAGTTAACAGTTCGTATCATATTGTTATTACTTGTTAACGAAACCTTTTTAGATGATAAACATCAGTCAACTGCTACTTTTACTTTCGTTTTGACTATAATAAATTATTATCTGTAACCCATACCAACCAAACCTCGTAACCTGAAACCTTGAAACCTCGTAAATAAGATATGGGGGTCTAGTGATCTGGGGTAACCAAAACAGTAAACATGGGAAAAAAGTAGAACTTTTTTTCACTATTCTCAAGGCATTTTATTTACCGAGGGCCAGCGAGGTTAATAAAGGGTCGAGAGAATGTTTAAATAAAAATGTCAACGTTTTTTTCCCATGTAATACGTAATTTTATTCTTAAATTTGTACTTTTTTTTCTCAATTCTTTAATAAAACGTACAGAGATATAGTGGTACAAAATAAATTGAACTGCAGTATTTTACTATTTGCTTCCATAGTTACTGCTATTCATATTATTTAACTCTTCAACTCCTTATGCTGCCTTACTCAATGTTACAATAATTTAGTGTTCTCGAATATTTATTACGTAACTAGAGAGCCGCTTAACTAACATAAACCAATATTGGATATTGAGTTCCGTTTTGTAGTTCGCCTTGCAGAAACTAAAGTTGCAATAACTTTTGAGTGAGTGAATGGATTGCTTAAATTACGTGTAAACATTTTCTACTTCGATGGTCTTTCAACTCAAGTAGTAAAATTTAAGAAACTCCATCTTGGAAATATAATGCTATTTACTTTTTTCACCGGGAAAAAAAGTAAAATCAATGCAATCCTATGGATTACTTTTTTACCTTAAAAAGTACTCCTTTTTCTCCCGAATAAAATAAGTTACGCAATAAATATTTGAGAACATTAAATAATTTAACATTGAAGAAGGCAGCAGCATCAGGAGTTGAAGAGTTCAGTAATTATTAGGGATCTTGAAAATTGATGACAATGATTTATGGACTATTTAGTGCACCTGCACCTACAAATAAGTAGTTAAATTTCCGCTCCATAAAGTGTTTAATCATATGAATAACACGTATCTAATAACTGTATTGTAGTAAAATAAAACAATATGTAATTGGTTGGTTTGTATGAGTTAGTTGGCATTTATTGACATTCTTAACGATATTATTTGTAAATTATTCATTACCACAACTTCGATTACAGACACAAAGAACCATCACAATATCCTTTACATTATAGTCAAGTAGACAGTGGTGACCACCGTTCAAATTGGGTATGACTGCAGTTTTTTTCCTGAAAGTGTTCACTTGTATAAGACATTTGAAATTATGTTATATTTAACACAGTTAGCATTGTACTGTGTGATGAGGAACTAAGGTATGTGCATATGAGGAAGTGGAGGAAGATGTTGAAGGTATGTGCATATGGGGAAGTGGAGGAAGATGTTGAAGGTATGTGCATATGAGGAAGTGGAGGAAGATGTTGAAGGTATGTGCATATGAGGAAGTGGAGGAAGATGTTGATGTATACTGAACATGTTTTTTGCAATATTTTGTACACATTCCAAATGTTATCGGTTACCATGGCAACAGAGGCAAACTTGAATGGTCGGAAAGTAATTGTCTGGACTTGGCAACATGTAAGACACTAGATCCAAAATTGAATTTTTTTAGATAGTTCGGAACTATATTAAACTTGGCAGAATATATTTAGAGACTTGTGACCATGGTTACAGGACTACCACAGATATTATATTTATAATGTTAGATAATTTTTCCAAATGGGGAACAATAATTAATCAATTGTTTTATATTTTTCGGATATTTACTGAAAATCGGCGTTTGAAACTCGTTTTTGAAACAGTTGCCATGGCAACCGGGTTTTACAAATGACGTCAATGAAATCTCTGATGCTGATATGTGGGGGGTAGGTCAAGGTTAGAAGACTGTAGCTTTATTGGAACGTTGACTTTTGTAAATGACCTAATGTTGTCATGGTAAAATTGGACCGATAAATCATGTTGCAAAGTTGGTTCCCCTTAAAAAATTAAAGGTATGGTAATTATCTACTCCTGTGCCAATTATGGGAAGTTTGTCCAGAACGTCCATATTAACTTGCTAAGCGACCTGACTAATTACATTACTGCTATGTTTGCATAATTTACTACATAAATATAATATTCTAGAATGTTTAATGTTGTTGTTAACACATTCTCTACGTCATATATTAACATTTTTTCGGTAATTTTGTCATGATTTTACCCTCCAAACAAACGGCAATAAAAAAAATTGCCCAACCTTTCCCCAAGTCTTTATAGCGAAAATTTATTATTATAATGTGGAACAACATCATGAGCAAATAAAATTGCAGTCATACGCTGGAGAACGGTTCGTCAGTAAAATGTACCAAGCGTCTACTCGGCGTACGCTGGAGAACGGTTCGTCAGTAAAATGTACCAAGCGTCTACTCGGCGTACAATGGAGAACGGTTCGTCAGTAAAATGTACCAAGCGTCTACTCGGCGTACGCTGGAGAACGGTTCGTCAGTACAATGTACCAAGCGTCTACTCGGCGTACGCTGGAGAACGGTTCGTCAGTAAAATGTACCAAGCGTCTACTCGGCGTACGCTGGAGAACGGTTCGTCAGTAAAATGTACCAAGCGTCTACTCGGCGTACGCTGGAGAACGGTTCGTCAGTACAATGTACCAAGCGTCTACTCGGCGTACGCTGGAGAACGGTTCGTCAGTAAAATGTACCAAGCGTCTACTCGGCGTACGCTGGAGAACGGTTCGTCAGTAAAATGTACCAAGCGTCTACTCGGCGTACACTGGAGAACGGTTCGTCAGTAAAATGTACCAAGCGTCTACTCGGCGTACGCTGGAGAACGGTTCGTCAGTAAAATGTTCCAAGCGTCTACTCGGCGTACGCTGGAGAACGGTTCGTCAGTAAAATGTACCAAGCGTCTACTCGGCGTACGCTGGAGAACGGTTCGTCAGTAAAATGTACCAAGCATCTACTCGGCATACACTGGAGAACGGTTCGTCAGTAAAATGTACCAAGCGTCTACTCGGCGTACGCTGGAGAACGGTTCGTCAGTAAAATGTACCAAGCGTCTACTCGGCGTACACTGGAGAACGGTTTGTCAGTAAAATGTACCAAGCGTCTACTCGGCGTACGCTGGAGAACAGTTCGTCAGTAAAATGTTCCAAGCGTCTACTCGGCGTACGCTGGAGAACGGTTCGTCAGTAAAATGTACCAAGCATCTACTCGGCGTACGCTGGAGAACGGTTCGTCAGTAAAATGTACCAAGCGTCTACTCGGCGTACGATGGAGAACGGTTCGTCAGTAAAATGTACCAAGCGTCTACTCGGCGTACGATGGAGAATGGTTCGTCAGTAAAATGTTCCAAGCGTCTACTCGGCGTACGCTGGAGAACGGTTCGTCAGTAAAATGTACCAAGCGTCTACTCGGCGTACACTGGAGAATGGTTCGTCAGTAAAATGTACCAAGCGTCTACTCGGCATACGCTGGAGAACGGTTCGTCAGTAAAATGTTCCAAGCGTCTACTCGGCGTACGCTGGAGAACGGTTCGTCAGTAAAATGTACCAAGTGTCTACTCGGCGTACGCTGGAGAACGGTTCGTCAGTAAAATGTACCAAGCGTCTACTCGGCGTACGATGGAGAACGGTTCGTCAGTAAAATGTACCAAGCGTCTACTCGGCGTACGATGGAGAATGGTTCGTCAGTAAAATGTTCCAAGCGTCTACTCGGCATACGCTGGAGAATGGTTCGTCAGTAAAATGTACCAAGCGTCTACTCGGCGTACAATGGAGAACGGTTCGTCAGTAAAATGTTCCAAGCATCTACTCGGCGTACGCTGGAGAACGGTTCGTCAGTAAAATGTACCAAGCGTCTACTCGGCGTACGCTGGAGAACGGTTCGTCAGTAAAATGTACCAAGCGTCTACTCGGCGTAGGATGGAGAACGGTTCGTCAGTAAAATGTACCAAGCGTCTACTCGGCGTACGCTGGAGAACGGTTCGTCAGTAAAATGTACCAAGCGTCTACTCGGCATACGCTGGAGAAAGGTTCGTCAGTAAAATGTACCAAGCGTCTACTCGGCGTACGCTGGAGAACGGTTCGTCAGTAAAATGTACCAAGCGTCTACTCGGCGTACGCTGGAGAAAGGTTCGTCAGTAAAATGTACCAAGCGTCTACTCGGCGTACGCTGGAGAACGGTTCGTCAGTAAAATGTACCAAGCGTCTACTCGGCGTACGCTGGAGAACGGTTCGTCAGTAAAATGTACCAAGCGTCTACTCGGCGTACGCTGGAGAAAGGTTCGTCAGTAAAATGTACCAAGCGTCTACTCGGCGTACGCTGGAGAACGGTTCGTCAGTAAAATGTACCAAGCGTCTACTCGGCGTACGCTGGAGAACGGTTCGTCAGTAAAATGTACCAAGCGTCTACTCGGCGTACACTGGAGAACGGTTCGTCAGTAAAATGTACCAAGCGTCTACTCGGCGTACGCTGGAGAACGGTTCGTCAGTAAAATGTACCAAGCGTCTACTCGGCGTACACTGGAGAACGGTTTGTCAGTAAAATGTACCAAGCGTCTACTCGGCGTATGCTGGAGAACGGTTCGTCAGTAAAATGTTCCAAGCGTCTACTCGGCGTACGCTGGAGAACGGTTCGTCAGTAAAATGTACCAAGCATCTACTCAGCGTACGCTGGAGAACGGTTCGTCAGTAAAATGTTCCAAGCGTCTACTCAGCGTACGCTGGAGAACGGTTCGTCAGTAAAATGTACCAAGCGTCTACTCGGCGTACGATGGAGAACGGTTCGTCAGTAAAATGTACCAAGCGTCTACTCGGCGTACGATGGAGAACGGTTCGTCAGTAAAATGTTCCAAGCGTCTACTCGGCGTACGCTGGAGAACGGTTCGTCAGTAAAATGTACCAAGCGTCTACTCGGCGTATGCTGGAGAACGGTTCGTCAGTAAAATGTACCAAGCGTCTACTCGGCGTACGATGGAGAACGGTTCGTCAGTAAAATGTACCAAGCGTCTACTCGGCGTACACTGGAGAACGGTTCGTCAGTAAAATGTACCAAGCGTCTACTCGGCGTACGCTGGAGAAAGGTTCGTCAGTAAAATGTACCAAGCGTCTACTCGGCGTACGCTGGAGAACGGTTCGTCAGTAAAATGTACCAAGCGTCTACTCGGCGTACGCTGGAGAAAGGTTCGTCAGTAAAATGTACCAAGCGTCTACTCGGCGTATGCTGGAGAACGGTTCGTCAGTAAAATGTACCAAGCGTCTACTCGGCGTACGCTGGAGAACGGTTCGTCAGTAAAATGTACCAAGCGTCTACTCGGCGTACGCTGGAGAAAGGTTCGTCAGTAAAATGTACCAAGCGTCTACTCGGCGTACGCTGGAGAACGGTTCGTCAGTAAAATGTACCAAGCGTCTACTCGGCGTACGCTGGAGAACGGTTCGTCAGTAAAATGTACCAAGCGTCTACTCGGCGTACGCTGGAGAACGGTTCGTCAGTAAAATGTACCAAGCATCTACTCGGCGTATGATGGAGAACGGTTCGTCAGTAAAATGTACCAAGCGTCTACTCGGCGTACGCTGGAGAACGGTTCGTCAGTACAATGTACCAAGCGTCTACTCGGCGTACGCTGGAGAACGGTTCGTTAGTAAAATGTACCAAGCGTCTACTCGGCGTACGCTGGAGAACGGTTCGTCAGTAAAATGTACCAAGCGTCTACTCGGCGTACGCTGGGGAATGGTTCGTCAGTAAAATGTACCAAGCATCTACTCGGCGTACGCTGGAGAACGGTTCGTCAGTAAAATGTACCAAGCGTCTACTCGACTACTATTATTGTCTTCTCCTTAATGACGGTTAGTAAATGATTTACAGTATATAATGTTTTATTGACGTATTATTGGCTGGCACAGAATTAACAATTTCAAAAATATCAATACAGTTAATAAAGCCCATCGTCCTAGATAATTTCACTAGATAATCAAAACAACAAAAATCATTACATATGTGTGTATGTAGTATACATTGTATTAAATCCTATAATAGCGAGACAGGGGGGAAAACTGGGCCTTGGCGAATTAATATCCCGCCTCAATGTTAAATTCTCAATTTAGCGAAAGGAGCAGGTTACAGTGGCACGTTATTTTAACCAAAACAATAAACTAAACACAATAGAACAGGTTACAGTTTTATTGTTGATAGTAATCAGCTGTTATTTGCGTCGAATTTCCCCTGGAGAGGGATGTATTTTTATTGCGTCCAATTTCCCCCTATCTGATAATAGCACAGTTTTTTTTTTACCAAACCATGTATACAAAAACGACTAAGAATTCAACAGCTTCCACCTATAAATTTTCAACACCTCAAAAATATATTAGCATAGGACAAACACCTGCTGAGATTTAAATAGACATTAAAGTGAAATAAAGTTAAATAAAGTTCGTACTCAATGTGAACTAAAGTTAAATAAAGTTCGTACTCAATGTGAACTAAAGTTAAATAACTACTACTACTATGATCGGTATGTTGCATTGCAGCTGTATTTTTAAGAATGCTGTGCCGGCTTGTCGACAAAATTGCACCGCCACAACTCCCTATCACCCATGACATTTGCTAGATCATCCGCATCTTCAAGGCCAGTGTCCTTTAAGATGCGTCTCAAGAAAGTCATGGGCTGTCCACCATGCTTATTCACTCCATGAGGCTGCCAAAGTACACGATTTTGAACTGGCTGGTCCTCACGGCGAAAGCAATGACCTGCAAAGCGGAGGCGATTTTGTTCTAGTGTCAAGCTTGGGGGAACCAATGAGACTACTCCAATGTTATATAGTGTCTGGTTGGAGATGTGTGCATTGTACTTGACACAATGAACCCGGCGTAGCATTCTTGTAAATGTGCCATCCAAAGATTTGGTGTCCTCAGCAGTTAGAGCACAGCATGGACTCCCATAGTGGAACTACTGCTGCTCTAAATAATCGGACCTTAAGTTTAAGATTAATTCTCGATGACTTCCAAATCCTAGAAAGCCCATTTAAGGCTGCCCATGCCTTTCCCTTACGTATTCGAAGGTCCTCACCTGACTTCCGGATCCATGATCCCAGGTAACAGAAGTTGTCCACATGCTCAAGCATACCATCCTTTGAGCTTATGCTCATCCGATCAGAGACTTGCTGAGGACTTTCAAAATTAACTGTCAAAATTTTGGTCTTTCTGGAGTTAATAAAAAGACCAACACTAGAAGCAGCCTGTTCTAATGAGCTGAGGAGCCGTTGGGCTCCCTCTAGTGATTCTGAGAGTACTCCTAAGTCATCAGCAAAGTCTAGATCAGTTAGGTACTTGGCAGGATTTCTTCGACTTCTGGAGCCAGTAGGTGGAGTTATCATCCACCCCATCATCATTATGTTGATCTAAGGACATGCGTAGAACATAGTCAACCACAATTATGAACAAGAAAGGTTGCAAGTGTGTCTCCCTGGAGGACGCCCCATAACACTTCAAATGGTTCTGTGTCACCATCAACAGTAGACACAAATGCTGTCGAACCATCGTATACTGATCTGATTGCTGCAATAATCAGGAATCCCATATAATAAGGGCCTTGAATTAATTAAGGCCTTGAAGAAGTCAACAAAGATAACAGCCACATGCCTGTCTTTCTTTTTTGATAACTCTTCAATTATCCTTCTAAGTGCCAAAATGGGCTCCATGGTCCCACGACCTTTATGGAAGCCATTCTGATTTCCACGGAGCAGTCTCTCAATGGGATCCCTGATGCGATTTAATAGAATTCTATTGTATAGGTTTGCAGCAATCGAGATCAATGAGATTCCCCGAAAAGAACCATAGAGTGTTAGGTTGCCCTTCTTGGGAACTGGCACCAACTTATTTGTTTTCATTTCTTGTGGGACTCTTGTTGTTCGGTACATGTCTACTATGATAGGATAGATGAGCTTTAAACACTCAGGTATTTTAAAGACCTCAGGGGGAACACCATCTACTCCACTGGCACGATTGGTCTTAATGCTCTTTGCAGCAGCCTTCACTTCTGCAAAGAAGATATCACCAATGGGAATGAATATCTGGGAGTACAGACTCAGACACTTACTTCTATAAAGTTATCAGACAATACCCTGTCATTATTGAAGAGCTTTTCAAAGTGGGCCTTCCAACCATTGAGGCGATCAGCTCGTGATTCAGCCTTAACCTTGGTGGTTGGTTGGCTTTTCCGCCCAGTAAGCAAGTTGATCGATTTCCATGCCTGGGATGATTGCCTGCTGTCATCAGCATTATTGATGGCATCAACCTGTTGGTTTATTAGCTCCTGTAGATTAACAGAGTACTGCCTGTTCAGGGACTTAGATGCAGCCTTATCTGCATTCTTGGTCGCTGTAGTCTGTTTGAGTCGGGACTCTTTCTGCGTCTTATAGAGGTCATTTCGGCACTTCTGAATTTTGTTGTCAGTCCAGGGGGCCCTTTTCCTGTTTCGAGGGTAGGAACTGTTTCTGCAGCTGCTAACTTAACTGCTTCTGTGAAGGCAGTATAGCCCTCGCAGTGATCTGCCGCCTCAGAGGCAAGAACCTCATACCTGTTGCTCAGCTGTAGTGTGAAGCTGGATCTCACACTTGGCTGTTGCAACAGAGAGGACCAGTCATGCCGCGGCAAGGCAGATTTCGTTGTTTTGCTAGCACGTAGCACGCAGACTAAGTCTTACCTTGGCCACTATAAGGCAGTGATCACTGGAGAAGGGTCGAAGGGTAAATGCATTACAGTCTTGTATAGAGCTCCTGTATTTCCTACGAAACAGAATATTGTCTATCTGGGACTTGTGACCACTGGATCCACTATGAGTCCATAGCTTTCCAGTTCGCTTCTTGGGCTGGGTTCCAGCCGAAAACAATCCTTTTCCAGAGATAAAATCCTGAAGATGGACGGAATTTCGGTTAACAATATTGCTATAGACCCAGGGCGATGTAGGTGATTGATGCAGACTTGCATTAAAGTCTCCCAATAATGTTAAGAATGCATGCTGATGCACTCCATCAGTAGCTGCTTGTAGATTGTGGTAGAAATTTTCCATCTCCTCTACAGGGGCAACACTAGTTGGAGAGTAACACACAATCAGAACCACCTTAGGAAACTTCTTAGCCAGTCTTCCAGAACATGAGAAGTGGCAACGGATGATGCGATTAGAGATTTGGTCTATATTGTCCAATGCTGCATGTGCAGTTGGATTCATCGATAGACCAATTCCACCATTGCCACTATCATCTGCTGATGCAAGGGCTAGTCGCCAACCGCCCCCATGTCCTTAATCAGAACCTCATCAGTCTGTCCAGTCTGCATTCGGTGCTCTTGAACACCCACTACGCTAAGAGAAAGCTTATCTGCCAAGGTAGTCAGCTCACCTTGTCGCATTGGGTACCCAAGTGTTAGGGTGTTAACTGAGGCTATTCTAGCGACTTGCCTCAGATTCACCAATGGCTTTGTTGGTCGGGGTGGAACATGAGAGTAGCCTCCAACTCCAGAATCCCTCTCCCCATCACAATCTGGCCTTCCTGGTGACCCAGGGTTTGGGCCAGAAAGGTCAACAGGAAAGGGACCCAAAGAATTGTTGGCTGCTCTCTCTCCAGTAGGGGGTGAGACAGGCAGCCGGTCAGGAGATAACTGACGCCTGTGAGGCCGATTGTGTCCGGTAATTCCACTGGCCTCTAGTGGCTGGACCTCCGCATTAATAATATAATCCATAGTGGGGGTTGGGGGTGCTTTTTTGCCGAGTCAGCTCTCGGGGCAAATACCACACCCTGGTTTGCCATTCCACAGGGTGGGTGTCGCAGTGGAGTCAGATATGAGGCACATCACCCATACCTACTCTGGCGCACATGACCCACCATTGGCTGTGCTGCTCATCTGCTGGGTCTTGCCCTGTACCCCTGCTGCCAGGTGTAGGTCGCAGTGAAGTGCACTCAGAGTGGACATGAGAACACTCTACTCCTGACCAGCCATTGGTAGATTACAGTCTGCCTGGCCAGGCCATATACCCCTGCAGCCAAGTATATGGGTCCTTAATCCAGGACCAAGGGCGTCCTTATCCCAGAACGAAGGGGGTCCTAGTTACAGGACCAGGTTTGCCCTAGTAAAAGGGTCTATGCAACTACAGGTGGCACCTCCTTTATGCTGCATGGAGGTGGCAAGTTTTCTTGATCAATGACCTAGAATACCTGACCTGACATTTAGTTTGTTAAATAAAAAAAGTTAAAGAAGTTAAATAAAATTCGTACTCAATGTGAACTAAAGTAAATAAAGTTCGTACTCAATGTGACTTTACTTAAATAAATCTAATAATTAAAAGAACTAAAATATTGAATTAAATTTCAAACATAAACAGAAGTTTGTATGTGGTAATCTTCAATTAAAAATCAATAAGTCCATATAGTAGTAGTAGTTAATTTAAGTTATAGTAGTTAAGACCCCTAGATCCCATCCTATAATAAATGTATAGAACTGATGAGAACAGCAATATAAAGTGAGGCGGTTATTTGTGAGTGAGTGGATCCGTTGCAGTACTCGCCTTTACAGCAGTCCACCGAACAACCGCCTCCTTGGGCCCCAGAACTACTACAGAACTCTGTGGTGAATTGGGTGTCGCATTGCAGGAATCCACATCTAGTCGCAATGTAATCTCCCATCGTCAATTTCTATGTTAATTTTTAAAACAACAAAGTTATATGTAGGCCTACATACAAAACAAAAACATAATTTGGGTAAATCTTTTCGACAAACGCGGAGGCCAACGCTTAGATCGAAAAGATTTACCCCATAATTTAGTCCCCTTTCACACTGCTGTATCTTGAAGTACGCATGAACTAGCTCGAACCCCGTTTAACTACTAACTAGTAGGCGCTGTGTTCCATTTCACACTGCCGTATCTTGAAGTACGCATGAACTAGCTCGAACCCCGTTCAACTACTAACTAATAAGGGCTGTGTTACCTTTCACACTGCCGTATCTTGAAGCGCGCATGAACTAGCTCGAACCCCGTTCAGCTACTAACTAATTAGGGCTGTGTTCCCTTTCACACTGCCGTATCTTGAAGTACGCATGAACTAGCTCGAACCCCATTCAACTACTACCTAGTAGGCGCTGTGTTCCCTTTCACACTGCCGTATCTTGAAGCGCGCATGAACTAGCTCGAACCCCGTTCAGCTACTAACTAATAAGGGCTGTGTTCCCTTTCACACTGCCGTATCTTGAAGCGCGCATGAACTAGCTCGAACCCCGTTCAGCTACTAACTAATAAGGGCTGTGTTCCCTTTCACACTGCCGTATCTTGAAGTACGCATGAACTAGCTCGAACCCCATTCAACTACTACCTAGTAAGCGCTGTGTTCCCTTTCACACTGACGTATCTTGAAGAACGCATGAACTAGCTCAAACCCGGATCAGCTACTAACTAGTAAACGCTGTGTTCCCGTTCAGCTACTAACTAGTAGGCGCTGTGTTCCCTTTCACACTGTTGTATCTTGAAGCACGCATGAACTAGCTCGAACCCCGTTCAGCTACTAACTAGTAGGGCTGTGTTCCCTTTCACACTGCCGTATCTTGAAGCACGCATGAACTAGCTCGAACCCGGATCAGCTACTAACTAGTAAACGCTGTGTTCCCGTTCAGCTACTAACTAGTAGGCGCTGTGTTCCCTTTCACACTGCTGTATCTTGAAGCACGCATGAACTAGCTCGAACCCCGTTCAGCTACTAACTAATAAGGGCTGTGTTCCCTTTCACACTGCCGTATCTTGAAGTACGCATGAACTAGCTCGAACCCCGTTTAACTACTAACTAGTAGGCGCTGTGTTCCATTTCACACTGCCGTATCTTGAAGTACGCATGAACTAGCTCGAACCCCGTTCAACTACTAACTAATAAGGGCTGTGTTACCTTTCACACTGCCGTATCTTGAAGCGCGCATGAACTAGCTCGAACCCCGTTCAGCTACTAACTAATAAGGGCTGTGTTCCCTTTCACACTGCCGTATCTTGAAGTACGCATGAACTAGCTCGAACCCCATTCAACTACTACCTAGTAGGCGCTGTGTTCCCTTTCACACTGCCGTATCTTGAAGCGCGCATGAACTAGCTCGAACCCCGTTCAGCTACTAACTAATAAGGGCTGTGTTCCCTTTCACACTGCCGTATCTTGAAGCGCGCATGAACTAGCTCGAACCCCGTTCAGCTACTAACTAATAAGGGCTGTGTTCCCTTTCACACTGCCGTATCTTGAAGTACGCATGAACTAGCTCGAACCCCATTCAACTACTACCTAGTAAGCGCTGTGTTCCCTTTCACACTGACGTATCTTGAAGAACGCATGAACTAGCTCGAACCCGGATCAGCTACTAACTAGTAAACGCTGTGTTCCCGTTCAGCTACTAACTAGTAGGCGCTGTGTTCCCTTTCACACTGCTGTATCTTGAAGCACGCATGAACTAGCTCGAACCCCGTTCAGCTACTAACTAGTAGGGCTGTGTTCCCTTTCACACTGCCGTATCTTGAAGCACGCATGAACTAGCTCGAATCCGGATCAGCTACTAACTAGTAAACGCTGTGTTCCCGTTCAGCTACTAACTAGTAGGCGCTGTGTTCCCTTTCGCACTGCTGTATCTTGAAGCACGAATGAACTAGCTCGAACCCCGTTCAGCTACTAACTAGTAGGGCTGTGTTCCCTTTCACACTGCCGTATCTTGAAGCACGCATGAACTAGCTCGAACCCGGATCAGCTACTAACTAGTAAACGCTGTGTTCCCGTTCAGCTACTAACTAGTAGGCGCTGTGTTCCCTTTCACACTGCTGTATCTTGAAGCACGCATGAACTAGCTCGAACCCGTTCAGCTACTTATTAGTAGGGCTGTGTTCCCTTTCACACTGCTGTATCTTGAAGCACGCATGAACTAGCTCGAACTCCATTCAGCTACTAACTAATAAGGGCTGTGTTACCTTTCACACTGCCGTATCTTGAAGCACGCATGAACTAGCTCGAACCCCGTTCAGCTACTAACTAGTAGGGCTGTGTTCCTTTTCACACTGCCGTATCTTGAAGCACGCATGAACTAGCTCGAACCCATTCAGCTACTTATTAGTAGGGCTGTGTTCCCTTTCACACTGCCGTATCTTGAAGCACGCATGAACTAGCTCGAACCCCGTTCAACTACTAATTAGTAAGGGCTGTGTTCCCTTTCACACTGCCGTATCTTGAAGCACGCATGAACTAGCTCGAACCCCGTTCAGCTACTAACTAGTAGGGCTGTGTTCCCTTTCACACTGCCGTATCTTGAAGCACGCATGAACTAGCTCGAACCCCGTTCAGCTACTAACTAGTAGGGCTGTGTTCCCTTTCACACTGCCATATCTTGAAGCACGCATGAACTACCTCGAACCCCGTTCAGCTACTAACTAGTAGGGCTGTGTTCCCTTTCACACTGCCATATCTTGAAGCACGCATGAACTACCTCGAACCCCGTTCAGCTACTAACTAGTAGGGCTGTGTTCCCTTTCACACTGCCGTATCTTGAAGCACGCATGAACTAGCTCGAACCCCGTTCAACTACTAATTAGTAAGGGCTGTGTTCCCTTTCACACTGCCGTATCTTGAAGCACGCATGAACTAGCTCGAACCCGTTCAGCTACTTATTAGTAGGGCTGTGTTCCCTTTCACACTGCTGTATCTTGAAGCACGCATGAACTAGCTCGAACCCCATTCAGCTACTAACTAATAAGGGCTGTGTTACCTTTCACACTGCCGTATCTTGAAGCACGCATGAACTAGCTCGAACCCCGTTCAGCTACTAACTAGTAGGGCTGTGTTCCCTTTCACACTGCCGTATCTTGAAGCACGCATGAACTAGCTCGAACCCCGTTCAGCTACTAACTAGTAGGGCTGTGTTCCCTTTCACACTGCCATATCTTGAAGCACGCATGAACTACCTCGAACCCCGTTCAGCTACTAACTAGTAGGGCTGTGTTCCCTTTCACACTGCCATATCTTGAAGCACGCATGAACTACCTCGAACCCCGTTCAGCTACTAACTAGTAGGGCTGTGTTCCCTTTCACACTGCCGTATCTTGAAGCACGCATGAACTAGCTCGAACCCCGTTCAACTACTAATTAGTAAGGGCTGTGTTCCCTTTCACACTGCCGTATCTTGAAGCACGCATGAACTAGCTCGAACCCGTTCAGCTACTAATTAGTAAGGGCTGTGTTCCCTTTCACACTGCCGTATCTTGAAGCGCGCATGAACTAGCTCGAACCCCGTTCAGCTACTAACTAATAAGGGCTGTGTTCCCTTGCACACTGCCGTATCTTGAAGTACGCATGAACTAGCTCGAACCCCATTCAACTACTACCTAGTAGGCGCTGTGTTCCCTTTCACACTGCCGTATCTTGAAGCGCGCATGAACTAGCTCGAACCCCGTTCAGCTACTAACTAATAAGGGCTGTGTTCCCTTTCACACTGCCGTATCTTGAAGCGCGCATGAACTAGCTCGAACCCCGTTCAGCTACTAACTAATAAGGGCTGTGTTCCCTTTCACACTGCCGTATCTTGAAGTACGCATGAACTAGCTCGAACCCCATTCAACTACTACCTAGTAAGCGCTGTGTTCCCTTTCACACTGACGTATCTTGAAGAACGCATGAACTAGCTCGAACCCGGATCAGCTACTAACTAGTAAACGCTGTGTTCCCGTTCAGCTACTAACTAGTAGGCGCTGTGTTCCCTTTCACACTGCTGTATCTTGAAGCACGCATGAACTAGCTCAAACCCCGTTCAGCTACTAACTAGTAGGGCTGTGTTCCCTTTCACACTGCCGTATCTTGAAGCACGCATGAACTAGCTCGAATCCGGATCAGCTACTAACTAGTAAACGCTGTGTTCCCGTTCAGCTACTAACTAGTAGGCGCTGTGTTCCCTTTCGCACTGCTGTATCTTGAAGCACGAATGAACTAGCTCGAACCCCGTTCAGCTACTAACTAGTAGGGCTGTGTTCCCTTTCACACTGCCGTATCTTGAAGCACGCATGAACTAGCTCGAACCCGGATCAGCTACTAACTAGTAAACGCTGTGTTCCCGTTCAGCTACTAACTAGTAGGCGCTGTGTTCCCTTTCACACTGCTGTATCTTGAAGCACGCATGAACTAGCTCGAACCCGTTCAGCTACTTATTAGTAGGGCTGTGTTCCCTTTCACACTGCTGTATCTTGAAGCACGCATGAACTAGCTCGAACTCCATTCAGCTACTAACTAATAAGGGCTGTGTTACCTTTCACACTGCCGTATCTTGAAGCACGCATGAACTAGCTCGAACCCCGTTCAGCTACTAACTAGTAGGGCTGTGTTCCTTTTCACACTGCCGTATCTTGAAGCACGCATGAACTAGCTCGAACCCATTCAGCTACTTATTAGTAGGGCTGTGTTCCCTTTCACACTGCCGTATCTTGAAGCACGCATGAACTAGCTCGAACCCCGTTCAACTACTAATTAGTAAGGGCTGTGTTCCCTTTCACACTGCCGTATCTTGAAGCACGCATGAACTAGCTCGAACCCCGTTCAGCTACTAACTAGTAGGGCTGTGTTCCCTTTCACACTGCCGTATCTTGAAGCACGCATGAACTAGCTCGAACCCCGTTCAGCTACTAACTAGTAGGGCTGTGTTCCCTTTCACACTGCCATATCTTGAAGCACGCATGAACTACCTCGAACCCCGTTCAGCTACTAACTAGTAGGGCTGTGTTCCCTTTCACACTGCCATATCTTGAAGCACGCATGAACTACCTCGAACCCCGTTCAGCTACTAACTAGTAGGGCTGTGTTCCCTTTCACACTGCCGTATCTTGAAGCACGCATGAACTAGCTCGAACCCCGTTCAACTACTAATTAGTAAGGGCTGTGTTCCCTTTCACACTGCCGTATCTTGAAGCACGCATGAACTAGCTCGAACCCGTTCAGCTACTTATTAGTAGGGCTGTGTTCCCTTTCACACTGCTGTATCTTGAAGCACGCATGAACTAGCTCGAACCCCATTCAGCTACTAACTAATAAGGGCTGTGTTACCTTTCACACTGCCGTATCTTGAAGCACGCATGAACTAGCTCGAACCCCGTTCAGCTACTAACTAGTAGGGCTGTGTTCCCTTTCACACTGCCGTATCTTGAAGCACGCATGAACTAGCTCGAACCCCGTTCAGCTACTAACTAGTAGGGCTGTGTTCCCTTTCACACTGCCATATCTTGAAGCACGCATGAACTACCTCGAACCCCGTTCAGCTACTAACTAGTAGGGCTGTGTTCCCTTTCACACTGCCATATCTTGAAGCACGCATGAACTACCTCGAACCCCGTTCAGCTACTAACTAGTAGGGCTGTGTTCCCTTTCACACTGCCGTATCTTGAAGCACGCATGAACTAGCTCGAACCCCGTTCAACTACTAATTAGTAAGGGCTGTGTTCCCTTTCACACTGCCGTATCTTGAAGCACGCATGAACTAGCTCGAACCCGTTCAGCTACTAATTAGTAAGGGCTGTGTTCCCTTTCACACTGCTGTATCTTGAAGTACGCATGAACTAGCTCGAACTCCATTCAGCTACTAACTAATAAGGGCTGTGTTCCCTTTCACACTGCCGTATCTTGAAGCACGCATGAACTAGCTCGAACCCGGATCAGCTACTAACTAGTAAACGCTGTGTTCCCGTTCAGCTACTAACTAGTAGGGCTGTGTTCCCTTTCACACTGCCGTATCTTGAAGCACGCATGAACTAACTCGAACCCCGTTCAACTACTACCTAGTAAGTGCTGTGTTCCCTTTCACACTGCCGTATCTTGAAGCACGCATGAACTAGCTCGAACTCCATTCAGCTACTAACTAATAAGGGCTGTGTTACCTTTCACACTGCCGTATCTTGAAGTACGGATGAACTAGCTCGAACCCCGTTCAACTACTAACTAATAGGCGCTGTGTTCCCTTTCCCTTTCACTGTGTTGATTAATATTTTTCAATTACCGAATCAATATAATCGATTCTGTTAATGAAATTTGATCAATTCCAACAAATATATCGCATTACTTTTCATAAATATCTTTTAGGCCTATATTATGCAGAGGTTTACTAATATTGAAATTTTGTAATGCAACTAGGCCTACTACACAATTTTACTGAAAAAGTAGGCCTGTTATAATAGTAGTAGACCATATAGGTTGGTACAGTATGTCCTAGTGGGTGTTTCACCAGTCCCAGCCGCTAGATCAGATTATCACACTTCTAACACTAAAAGTGATACAAGTAAATAGTTACTGCATATTATGGGGGAGGAAATAACTGTGAACTCAGGAAAAATATTTCTAGCGGAACTGGATGCAAATACCATACTTACAGTACATCATTGGACAGGGTTGGGAGTTAACTAATAGACTTACCGCGCAGAAATGGCATTGGTCCATTGTTGATGAACAAGCTGAATTTTTACTTGGAGAAGCACAATTGTAACATCTGTAGGGAAATGCTAGAATCAAAAAGATTAGTTTATAAGTTAAAAAAAGTTAGTTTAGTAATAATTAAACCATAACACAACAGTAGCTTACAGCAAGTCTGTGGTCTGTAAAGATTTAGTTTAGTAATAATTAAACCATAACACAACAGTACAGCAAGTCTGTGGTCTGTAAAGATTTAGTTTAGTAATAATTAAACCATAACACAACAGTACAGCAAGTCTGTGGTCTGTAAAGATTTAGTTTAGTAATAATTAAACCATAACACAACAGTAGCTTACAGCAAGTCTGTGGTCTGTAAAGATTTAGTTTAGTAATAATTAAACCATAACACAACAGTACAGCAAGTCTGTGGTCTGTAAAGATTTAGTTTCGTGATAATTAAACCATAACACAACAGTACAGCAAGTCTGTGGTCTGTAAAGATTTAGTTTAGTAATAATGAAACCATAACACAACAGTACAGAAAGTCTGTGGTCTGTAAAGATTTAGTTTAGTAATAATTAAACCATAACACAACAGTAGACTACAGCAAGTCTGTGGTCTGTAAAGATTTAGTTTAGTAATAATTAAACCATAACACAACAGTACAGCAAGTCTGTGGTCTGTAAAGATTTAGTTGAGTAATAATTAAACCATAACACAACAGTAGCTTACATCAAGTCTGTGGTCTGTAAAGATTTAGTTTAGTAATAATTAAACCATAACACAACAGTACAGCAAGTCTGTGGTCTGTAAAGATTTAGTTTAGTAATAATTAAACCATAACACAACAGTAGCTTACATCAAGTCTGTGGTCTGTAAAGATTTAGTTTAGTAATAATTAAACCATAACACAACAGTACAGCAAGTCTGTGGTCTGTAAAGATTTAGTTTAGTAATAATTAAACCATAACACAACAGTACAGCAAGTCTGTGGTCTGTAAAGATTTAGTTTAGTAATAATTAAACCATAACACAACAGTAGCCTACAGCAAGTCTGTGGTCTGTAAAGATTTAGTTTAGTAATAATTAAACCATAACACAACAGTACAGCAAGTCTGTGGTCTGTAAAGATTTAGTTTAGTAATAATTAAACCATAACACAACAGTACAGCAAGTCTGTGGTCTGTAAAGATTTAGTTTAGTAATAATTAAACCATAACACAACAGTACAGCAAGTCTGTGGTCTGTAAAGATTTAGTTTAGTAATAATTAAACCATAACACAACAGTAGCCTACAGCAAGTCTGTGGTCTGTAAAGATTTAGTTTAGTAATAATTAAACCATAACACAACAGTACAGCAAGTCTGTGGTCTGTAAAGATTTAGTTTAGTAATAATTAAACCATAACACAACAGTACAGCAAGTCTGTGGTCTGTAAAGATTTAGTTTAGTAATAATTAAACCATAACACAACAGTACAGCAAGTCTGTGGTCTGTAAAGATTTAGTTTAGTAATAATTAAACCATAACACAACAGTAGCCTACAGCAAGTCTGTGGTCTGTAAAGATTTAGTTTAGTAATAATTAAACCATAACACAACAGTACAGCAAGTCTGTGGTCTGTAAAGATTTAGTTTAGTAATAATTAAACCATAACACAACAGTACAGCAAGTCTGTGGTCTGTAAAGATTTAGTTTAGTAATAATTAAACCATAACACAACAGTACAGCAAGTCTGTGGTCTGTAAAGATTTAGTTTAGTAATAATTAAACCATAACACAACAGTAGCCTACAGCATGTCTGTGGTCTGTAAAGATTTAGTTTAGTAATAATTAAACCATAACACAACAGTAGCCTACAGCGAGTCTGTGGTCTGTAAAGATTTAGTTTAGTAATAATTAAACCATAACACAACAGTAGCCTACAGCAAGTCTGTGGTCTGTAAAGATTTAGTTTAGTAATAATTAAACCATAACACAACAGTAGCTTACAGCAAGTCTGTGGTCTGTAAAGATTTAGTTTAGTAATAATTAAACCATAACACAACAGTACAGCAAGTCTGTGGTCTGTAAAGATTTAGTTTAGTAATAATTAAACCATAACACAACAGTAGCTAACAGCAAGTCTGTGGTCTGTAAAGATTTAGTTTAGTAATAATTAAACCATAACATAACAGTAGCTTACAGCAAGTCTGTGGTCTGTAAAGATTTAGTTTAGTAATAATTAAACCATAACACAACAGTACAGCAAGTCTGTGGTCTGTAAAGATTTAGTTTAGTAATAATTAAACCATAACACAACAGTACAGCAAGTCTGTGGTCTGTAAAGATTTAGTTTAGTAATAATTAAACCATAACACAACAGTAGCTTACAGCAAGTCTGTGGTCTGTAAAGATTTAGTTTAGTAATAATTAAACCATAACACAACAGTACAGCAAGTCTGTGGTCTGTAAAGATTTAGTTTCGTGATAATTAAACCATAACACAACAGTACAGCAAGTCTGTGGTCTGTAAAGATTTAGTTTAGTAATAATGAAACCATAACACAACAGTACAGAAAGTCTGTGGTCTGTAAAGATTTAGTTTAGTAATAATTAAACCATAACACAACAGTAGACTACAGCAAGTCTGTGGTCTGTAAAGATTTAGTTTAGTAATAATTAAACCATAACACAACAGTACAGCAAGTCTGTGGTCTGTAAAGATTTAGTTTAGTAATAATTAAACCATAACACAACAGTAGCTTACATCAAGTCTGTGGTCTGTAAAGATTTAGTTTAGTAATAATTAAACCATAACACAACAGTACAACAAGTCTGTG
This sequence comes from Nemertoderma westbladi, assembly GCA_032718475.1. Lineage (NCBI taxonomy): Eukaryota > Metazoa > Xenacoelomorpha > Nemertodermatida > Nemertodermatidae > Nemertoderma > Nemertoderma westbladi. The sequence goes on from JAUCBJ010008227.1 coordinate 62,390, forward strand.
GTCTGTAAAGATTTAGTTTAGTAATAATTAAACCATAACACAACAGTAGCTTACATCAAGTCTGTGGTCTGTAAAGATTTAGTTTAGTAATAATTAAACCATAACACAACAGTACAGCAAGTCTGTGGTCTGTAAAGATTTAGTTTAGTAATAATTAAACCATAACACAACAGTACAGCAAGTCTGTGGTCTGTAAAGATTTAGTTTAGTAATAATTAAACCATAACACAACAGTAGCCTACAGCAAGTCTGTGGTCTGTAAAGATTTAGTTTAGTAATAATTAAACCATAACACAACAGTACAGCAAGTCTGTGGTCTGTAAAGATTTAGTTTAGTAATAATTAAACCATAACACAACAGTACAGCAAGTCTGTGGTCTGTAAAGATTTAGTTTAGTAATAATTAAACCATAACACAACAGTACAGCAAGTCTGTGGTCTGTAAAGATTTAGTTTAGTAATAATTAAACCATAACACAACAGTAGCCTACAGCAAGTCTGTGGTCTGTAAAGATTTAGTTTAGTAATAATTAAACCATAACACAACAGTACAGCAAGTCTGTGGTCTGTAAAGATTTAGTTTAGTAATAATTAAACCATAACACAACAGTACAGCAAGTCTGTGGTCTGTAAAGATTTAGTTTAGTAATAATTAAACCATAACACAACAGTACAGCAAGTCTGTGGTCTGTAAAGATTTAGTTTAGTAATAATTAAACCATAACACAACAGTAGCCTACAGCAAGTCTGTGGTCTGTAAAGATTTAGTTTAGTAATAATTAAACCATAACACAACAGTACAGCAAGTCTGTGGTCTGTAAAGATTTAGTTTAGTAATAATTAAACCATAACACAACAGTACAGCAAGTCTGTGGTCTGTAAAGATTTAGTTTAGTAATAATTAAACCATAACACAACAGTACAGCAAGTCTGTGGTCTGTAAAGATTTAGTTTAGTAATAATTAAACCATAACACAACAGTAGCCTACAGCATGTCTGTGGTCTGTAAAGATTTAGTTTAGTAATAATTAAACCATAACACAACAGTAGCCTACAGCGAGTCTGTGGTCTGTAAAGATTTAGTTTAGTAATAATTAAACCATAACACAACAGTAGCCTACAGCAAGTCTGTGGTCTGTAAAGATTTAGTTTAGTAATAATTAAACCATAACACAACAGTAGCTTACAGCAAGTCTGTGGTCTGTAAAGATTTAGTTTAGTAATAATTAAACCATAACACAACAGTACAGCAAGTCTGTGGTCTGTAAAGATTTAGTTTAGTAATAATTAAACCATAACACAACAGTAGCTTACAGCAAGTCTGTGGTCTGTAAAGATTTAGTTTAGTAATAATTAAACCATAACATAACAGTAGCTTACAGCAAGTCTGTGGTCTGTAAAGATTTAGTTTAGTAATAATTAAACCATAACACAACAGTACAGCAAGTCTGTGGTCTGTAAAGATTTAGTTTAGTAATAATTAAACCATAACACAACAGTACAGCAAGTCTGTGGTCTGTAAAGATTTAGTTTAGTAATAATTAAACCATAACACAACAGTACAGCAAGTCTGTGGTCTGTAAAGATTTAGTTTAGTAATAATTAAACCATAACACAACAGTAGCCTACAGCAAGTCTGTGGTCTGTAAAGATTTAGTTTAGTAATAATTAAACCATAACACAACAGTACAGCAAGTCTGTGGTCTGTAAAGATTTAGTTTAGTAATAATTAAACCATAACACAACAGTACAGCAAGTCTGTGGTCTGTAAAGATTTAGTTTAGTAATAATTAAACCATAACACAACAGTACAGCAAGTCTGTGGTCTGTAAAGATTTAGTTTAGTAATAATTAAACCATAACACAACAGTAGCCTACAGCAAGTCTGTGGTCTGTAAAGATTTAGTTTAGTAATAATTAAACCATAACACAACAGTACAGCAAGTCTGTGGTCTGTAAAGATTTAGTTTAGTAATAATTAAACCATAACACAACAGTACAGCAAGTCTGTGGTCTGTAAAGATTTAGTTTAGTAATAATTAAACCATAACACAACAGTACAGCAAGTCTGTGGTCTGTAAAGATTTAGTTTAGTAATAATTAAACCATAACACAACAGTAGCCTACAGCATGTCTGTGGTCTGTAAAGATTTAGTTTAGTAATAATTAAACCATAACACAACAGTAGCCTACAGCGAGTCTGTGGTCTGTAAAGATTTAGTTTAGTAATAATTAAACCATAACACAACAGTAGCCTACAGCAAGTCTGTGGTCTGTAAAGATTTAGTTTAGTAATAATTAAACCATAACACAACAGTAGCTTACAGCAAGTCTGTGGTCTGTAAAGATTTAGTTTAGTAATAATTAAACCATAACACAACAGTACAGCAAGTCTGTGGTCTGTAAAGATTTAGTTTCGTGATAATTAAACCATAACACAACAGTACAGCAAGTCTGTGGTCTGTAAAGATTTAGTTTAGTAATAATGAAACCATAACACAACAGTACAGAAAGTCTGTGGTCTGTAAAGATTTAGTTTAGTAATAATTAAACCATAACACAACAGTAGACTACAGCAAGTCTGTGGTCTGTAAAGATTTAGTTTAGTAATAATTAAACCATAACACAACAGTACAGCAAGTCTGTGGTCTGTAAAGATTTAGTTGAGTAATAATTAAACCATAACACAACAGTAGCTTACATCAAGTCTGTGGTCTGTAAAGATTTAGTTTAGTAATAATTAAACCATAACACAACAGTACAGCAAGTCTGTGGTCTGTAAAGATTTAGTTTAGTAATAATTAAACCATAACACAACAGTAGCTTACATCAAGTCTGTGGTCTGTAAAGATTTAGTTTAGTAATAATTAAACCATAACACAACAGTACAGCAAGTCTGTGGTCTGTAAAGATTTAGTTTAGTAATAATTAAACCATAACACAACAGTACAGCAAGTCTGTGGTCTGTAAAGATTTAGTTTAGTAATAATTAAACCATAACACAACAGTAGCCTACAGCAAGTCTGTGGTCTGTAAAGATTTAGTTTAGTAATAATTAAACCATAACACAACAGTACAGCAAGTCTGTGGTCTGTAAAGATTTAGTTTAGTAATAATTAAACCATAACACAACAGTACAGCAAGTCTGTGGTCTGTAAAGATTTAGTTTAGTAATAATTAAACCATAACACAACAGTACAGCAAGTCTGTGGTCTGTAAAGATTTAGTTTAGTAATAATTAAACCATAACACAACAGTAGCCTACAGCAAGTCTGTGGTCTGTAAAGATTTAGTTTAGTAATAATTAAACCATAACACAACAGTACAGCAAGTCTGTGGTCTGTAAAGATTTAGTTTAGTAATAATTAAACCATAACACAACAGTACAGCAAGTCTGTGGTCTGTAAAGATTTAGTTTAGTAATAATTAAACCATAACACAACAGTACAGCAAGTCTGTGGTCTGTAAAGATTTAGTTTAGTAATAATTAAACCATAACACAACAGTACAGCAAGTCTGTGGTCTGTAAAGATTTAGTTTAGTAATAATTAAACCATAACACAACAGTACAGCAAGTCTGTGGTCTGTAAAGATTTAGTTTAGTAATAATTAAACCATAACACAACAGTACAGCAAGTCTGTGGTCTGTAAAGATTTAGTTTAGTAATAATTAAACCATAACACAACAGTAGCCTACAGCATGTCTGTGGTCTGTAAAGATTTAGTTTAGTAATAATTAAACCATAACACAACAGTAGCCTACAGCGAGTCTGTGGTCTGTAAAGATTTAGTTTAGTAATAATTAAACCATAACACAACAGTAGCCTACAGCAAGTCTGTGGTCTGTAAAGATTTAGTTTAGTAATAATTAAACCATAACACAACAGTAGCTTACAGCAAGTCTGTGGTCTGTAAAGATTTAGTTTAGTAATAATTAAACCATAACACAACAGTACAGCAAGTCTGTGGTCTGTAAAGATTTAGTTTAGTAATAATTAAACCATAACACAACAGTAGCTTACAGCAAGTCTGTGGTCTGTAAAGATTTAGTTTAGTAATAATTAAACCATAACATAACAGTAGCTTACAGCAAGTCTGTGGTCTGTAAAGATTTAGTTTAGTAATAATTAAACCATAACACAACAGTACAGCAAGTCTGTGGTCTGTAAAGATTTAGTTTAGTAATAATTAAACCATAACACAACAGTACAGCAAGTCTGTGGTCTGTAAAGATTTAGTTTAGTAATAATTAAACCATAACACAACAGTAGCTTACAGCAAGTCTGTGGTCTGTAAAGATTTAGTTTAGTAATAATTAAACCATAACACAACAGTACAGCAAGTCTGTGGTCTGTAAAGATTTAGTTTCGTGATAATTAAACCATAACACAACAGTACAGCAAGTCTGTGGTCTGTAAAGATTTAGTTTAGTAATAATGAAACCATAACACAACAGTACAGAAAGTCTGTGGTCTGTAAAGATTTAGTTTAGTAATAATTAAACCATAACACAACAGTAGACTACAGCAAGTCTGTGGTCTGTAAAGATTTAGTTTAGTAATAATTAAACCATAACACAACAGTACAGCAAGTCTGTGGTCTGTAAAGATTTAGTTTAGTAATAATTAAACCATAACACAACAGTAGCTTACATCAAGTCTGTGGTCTGTAAAGATTTAGTTTAGTAATAATTAAACCATAACACAACAGTACAACAAGTCTGTGGTCTGTAAAGATTTAGTTTAGTAATAATTAAACCATAACACAACAGTAGCTTACATCAAGTCTGTGGTCTGTAAAGATTTAGTTTAGTAATAATTAAACCATAACACAACAGTACAGCAAGTCTGTGGTCTGTAAAGATTTAGTTTAGTAATAATTAAACCATAACACAACAGTACAGCAAGTCTGTGGTCTGTAAAGATTTAGTTTAGTAATAATTAAACCATAACACAACAGTAGCCTACAGCAAGTCTGTGGTCTGTAAAGATTTAGTTTAGTAATAATTAAACCATAACACAACAGTACAGCAAGTCTGTGGTCTGTAAAGATTTAGTTTAGTAATAATTAAACCATAACACAACAGTACAGCAAGTCTGTGGTCTGTAAAGATTTAGTTTAGTAATAATTAAACCATAACACAACAGTACAGCAAGTCTGTGGTCTGTAAAGATTTAGTTTAGTAATAATTAAACCATAACACAACAGTAGCCTACAGCAAGTCTGTGGTCTGTAAAGATTTAGTTTAGTAATAATTAAACCATAACACAACAGTACAGCAAGTCTGTGGTCTGTAAAGATTTAGTTTAGTAATAATTAAACCATAACACAACAGTACAGCAAGTCTGTGGTCTGTAAAGATTTAGTTTAGTAATAATTAAACCATAACACAACAGTACAGCAAGTCTGTGGTCTGTAAAGATTTAGTTTAGTAATAATTAAACCATAACACAACAGTAGCCTACAGCAAGTCTGTGGTCTGTAAAGATTTAGTTTAGTAATAATTAAACCATAACACAACAGTACAGCAAGTCTGTGGTCTGTAAAGATTTAGTTTAGTAATAATTAAACCATAACACAACAGTACAGCAAGTCTGTGGTCTGTAAAGATTTAGTTTAGTAATAATTAAACCATAACACAACAGTACAGCAAGTCTGTGGTCTGTAAAGATTTAGTTTAGTAATAATTAAACCATAACACAACAGTAGCCTACAGCATGTCTGTGGTCTGTAAAGATTTAGTTTAGTAATAATTAAACCATAACACAACAGTAGCCTACAGCGAGTCTGTGGTCTGTAAAGATTTAGTTTAGTAATAATTAAACCATAACACAACAGTAGCCTACAGCAAGTCTGTGGTCTGTAAAGATTTAGTTTAGTAATAATTAAACCATAACACAACAGTAGCTTACAGCAAGTCTGTGGTCTGTAAAGATTTAGTTTAGTAATAATTAAACCATAACACAACAGTACAGCAAGTCTGTGGTCTGTAAAGATTTAGTTTAGTAATAATTAAACCATAACACAACAGTAGCTTACAGCAAGTCTGTGGTCTGTAAAGATTTAGTTTAGTAATAATTAAACCATAACATAACAGTAGCTTACAGCAAGTCTGTGGTCTGTAAAGATTTAGTTTAGTAATAATTAAACCATAACACAACAGTACAGCAAGTCTGTGGTCTGTAAAGATTTAGTTTAGTAATAATTAAACCATAACACAACAGTACAGCAAGTCTGTGGTCTGTAAAGATTTAGTTTAGTAATAATTAAACCATAACACAACAGTACAGCAAGTCTGTGGTCTGTAAAGATTTAGTTTAGTAATAATTAAACCATAACACAACAGTAGCCTACAGCAAGTCTGTGGTCTGTAAAGATTTAGTTTAGTAATAATTAAACCATAACACAACAGTACAGCAAGTCTGTGGTCTGTAAAGATTTAGTTTAGTAATAATTAAACCATAACACAACAGTACAGCAAGTCTGTGGTCTGTAAAGATTTAGTTTAGTAATAATTAAACCATAACACAACAGTACAGCAAGTCTGTGGTCTGTAAAGATTTAGTTTAGTAATAATTAAACCATAACACAACAGTAGCCTACAGCAAGTCTGTGGTCTGTAAAGATTTAGTTTAGTAATAATTAAACCATAACACAACAGTACAGCAAGTCTGTGGTCTGTAAAGATTTAGTTTAGTAATAATTAAACCATAACACAACAGTACAGCAAGTCTGTGGTCTGTAAAGATTTAGTTTAGTAATAATTAAACCATAACACAACAGTACAGCAAGTCTGTGGTCTGTAAAGATTTAGTTTAGTAATAATTAAACCATAACACAACAGTAGCCTACAGCATGTCTGTGGTCTGTAAAGATTTAGTTTAGTAATAATTAAACCATAACACAACAGTAGCCTACAGCGAGTCTGTGGTCTGTAAAGATTTAGTTTAGTAATAATTAAACCATAACACAACAGTAGCCTACAGCAAGTCTGTGGTCTGTAAAGATTTAGTTTAGTAATAATTAAACCATAACACAACAGTAGCTTACAGCAAGTCTGTGGTCTGTAAAGATTTAGTTTAGTAATAATTAAACCATAACACAACAGTACAGCAAGTCTGTGGTCTGTAAAGATTTAGTTTAGTAATAATTAAACCATAACACAACAGTAGCTTACAGCAAGTCTGTGGTCTGTAAAGATTTAGTTTAGTAATAATTAAACCATAACACAACAGTAGCTACAGCAAGTCTGTGGTCTGTAAAGATTTAGTTTAGTAATAATTAAACCATAACACAACAGTACAGCAAGTCTGTGGTCTGTAAAGATTTAGTTTAGTAATAATTAAACCATAACACAACAGTACAGCAAGTCTGTGGTCTGTAAAGATTTAGTTTAGTAATAATTAAACCATAACACAACAGTACAGCAAGTCTGTGGTCTGTAAAGATTTAGTTTAGTAATAATTAAACCATAACACAACAGTAGCCTACAGCAAGTCTGTGGTCTGTAAAGATTTAGTTTAGTAATAATTAAACCATAACACAACAGTACAGCAAGTCTGTGGTCTGTAAAGATTTAGTTTAGTAATAATTAAACCATAACACAACAGTACAGCAAGTCTGTGGTCTGTAAAGATTTAGTTTAGTAATAATTAAACCATAACACAACAGTAGCCTACAGCAAGTCTGTGGTCTGTAAAGATTTAGTTTAGTAATAATTAAACCATAACACAACAGTACAGCAAGTCTGTGGTCTGTAAAGATTTAGTTTAGTAATAATTAAACCATAACACAACAGTACAGCAAGTCTGTGGTCTGTAAAGATTTAGTTTAGTAATAATTAAACCATAACACAACAGTACAGCAAGTCTGTGGTCTGTAAAGATTTAGTTTAGTAATAATTAAACCATAACACAACAGTAGCTACAGCAAGTCTGTGGTCTGTAAAGATTTAGTTTAGTAATAATTAAACCATAACACAACAGTACAGCAAGTCTGTGGTCTGTAAAGATTTAGTTTAGTAATAATTAAACCATAACACAACAGTACAGCAAGTCTGTGGTCTGTAAAGATTTAGTTTAGTAATAATTAAACCATAACACAACAGTACAGCAAGTCTGTGGTCTGTAAAGATTTAGTTTAGTAATAATTAAACCATAACACAACAGTACAGCAAGTCTGTGGTCTGTAAAGATTTAGTTTAGTAATAATTAAACCATAACACAACAGTACAGCAAGTCTGTGGTCTGTAAAGATTTAGTTTAGTAATAATTAAACCATAACACAACAGTACAGCAAGTCTGTGGTCTGTAAAGATTTAGTTTAGTAATAATTAAACCATAACACAACAGTAGCCTACAGCAAGTCTGTGGTCTGTAAAGATTTAGTTTAGTAATAATTAAACCATAACACAACAGTACAGCAAGTCTGTGGTCTGTAAAGATTTAGTTTAGTAATAATTAAACCATAACACAACAGTACAGCAAGTCTGTGGTCTGTAAAGATTTAGTTTAGTAATAATTAAACCATAACACAACAGTACAGCAAGTCTGTGGTCTGTAAAGATTTAGTTTAGTAATAATTAAACCATAACACAACAGTAGCTACAGCAAGTCTGTGGTCTGTAAAGATTTAGTTTAGTAATAATTAAACCATAACACAACAGCTACAGCAAGTCTGTGGTCTGTAAAGATTTAGTTTAGTAATAATTAAACCATAACACAACAGTACAGCAAGTCTGTGGTCTGTAAAGATTTAGTTTAGTAATAATTAAACCATAACACAACAGTACAGCAAGTCTGTGGTCTGTAAAGATTTAGTTTAGTAATAATTAAACCATAACACAACAGTACAGCAAGTCTGTGGTCTGTAAAGATTTAGTTTAGTAATAATTAAACCATAACACAACAGTAGCCTACAGCAAGTCTGTGGTCTGTAAAGATTTAGTTTAGTAATAATTAAACCATAACACAACAGTAGCCTACAGCAAGTCTGTGGTCTGTAAAGATTTAGTTTAGTAATAATTAAACCATAACACAACAGTAGCTACAGCAAGTCTGTGGTCTGTAAAGATTTAGTTTAGTAATAATTAAACCATAACACAACAGTACAGCAAGTCTGTGGTCTGTAAAGATTTAGTTTAGTAATAATTAAACCATAACACAACAGTAGCTACAGCAAGTCTGTGGTCTGTAAAGATTTAGTTTAGTAATAATTAAACCATAACACAACAGTAGCTTACAGCAAGTCTGTGGTCTGTAAAGATTTAGTTTAGTAATAATTAAACCATAACACAACAGTACAGCAAGTCTGTGGTCTGTAAAGATTTAGTTTAGTAATAATTAAACCATAACACAACAGTAGCTACAGCAAGTCTGTGGTCTGTAAAGATTTAGTTTAGTAATAATTAAACCATAACACAACAGTACAGCAAGTCTGTGGTCTGTAAAGATTTAGTTTAGTAATAATTAAACCATAACACAACAGTAGCTACAGCAAGTCTGTGGTCTGTAAAGATTTAGTTTAGTAATAATTAAACCATAACACAACAGTACAGCAAGTCTGTGGTCTGTAAAGATTTAGTTTAGTAATAATTAAACCATAACACAACAGTACAGCAAGTCTGTGGTCTGTAAAGATTTAGTTTAGTAATAATTAAACCATAACACAACAGTACAGCAAGTCTGTGGTCTGTAAAGATTTAGTTTAGTAATAATTAAACCATAACACAACAGTAGCCTACAGCAAGTCTGTGGTCTGTAAAGATTTAGTTTAGTAATAATTAAACCATAACACAACAGTACAGCAAGTCTGTGGTCTGTAAAGATTTAGTTTAGTAATAATTAAACCATAACACAACAGTACAGCAAGTCTGTGGTCTGTAAAGATTTAGTTTAGTAATAATTAAACCATAACACAACAGTAGCCTACAGCAAGTCTGTGGTCTGTAAAGATTTAGTTTAGTAATAATTAAACCATAACACAACAGTACAGCAAGTCTGTGGTCTGTAAAGATTTAGTTTAGTAATAATTAAACCATAACACAACAGTACAACAAGTCTGTGGTCTGTAAAGATTTAGTTTAGTAATAATTAAACCATAACACAACAGTACAGCAAGTCTGTGGTCTGTAAAGATTTAGTTTAGTAATAATTAAACCATAACACAACAGTAGCCTACAGCGAGTCTGTGGTCTGTAAAGATTTAGTTTAGTAATAATTAAACCATAACACAACAGTAGCCTACAGCAAGTCTGTGGTCTGTAAAGATTTAGTTTAGTAATAATTAAACCATAACACAACAGTAGCTTACAGCAAGTCTGTGGTCTGTAAAGATTTAGTTTAGTAATAATTAAACCATAACACAACAGTACAGCAAGTCTGTGGTCTGTAAAGATTTAGTTTAGTAATAATTAAACCATAACACAACAGTAGCTTACAGCAAGTCTGTGGTCTGTAAAGATTTAGTTTAGTAATAATTAAACCATAACACAACAGTACAGCAAGTCTGTGGTCTGTAAAGATTTAGTTTAGTAATAATTAAACCATAACACAACAGTAGCCCACAGCAAGTCTGTGGTCTGTAAAGATTTAGTTTAGTAATAATTAAACCATAACACAACAGTAGC
>JAUCBJ010008228.1:0-16308 GCA_032718475.1 Nemertoderma westbladi
AATGTAAAAGATAATAAAAATAACGGGGCAATTCAGCAAAGGCTTTTACATGTGGTGACATCGTTTTCACCATTGAATAATTTTTTGACCACAAAACAGACTTTACAGGAAAGGAATTTATGAATGATATTCATGACTCTTTGAATAAAACAGCCCTTTTCTCAGTTTGTCCATTTTTACTTGTTTCATCTTTAAATTCCCTACTACTTTTTTTATTTTTGGTTAGTTATAAACCCGAAAATAACGAAAAAGACGAAATTATTAACGAAATTATCTTAATTATAAAATTTTAAATAAAATCTCGCTTTCCGGTTAGATCGGTATTATTAAAAGGCACACTTTACAATTTTTTATTAATAAAATCGGATAATTTCGCCCCTAAATGTAATTTAATACCAAATACTGTCTCTGTTGATTGGTTATTAGGGGTAATCCAATGATGGCAAAACACCATAAGATGGCGCTCAAATTAGGACAGTACAGTCAGAGTGTAGGCCTGTTCCACATGTTCACACTACTCGCCGCGTTGCGCCATTTGTCTATCAGTCATGTACAATCGTCATGTACTGGAATGAGAGATTTTTCAGATTGTTTTATAAATTCGATATTTTCGTTGATAATTTCGTCTTTTTCGTTATTTTCGGGTTTTATACCGTAGCTATCCTTTATTTTTCACTCAATTCTCATCAAACATACACCAAAATGTACAGCAGCTTTAGGGCTACAATCGTGAGTATTGGTTTGTAAAACACGGCCATTTGGATGTTCTAGATTCGTTATTGTAACTGCTACCATTTGTGTATAACAAAATATTTGATTCCTAAAAATATAGCCCGAACATACTACTGTTAAACCCCCATAAATATTTCAAAAACAATAATTTTGTGCTGACATTTTCATAGAAGATTACCTACATAAATAGGTCCATTTTACCCAAGTCTTGGGTCAAGAACTTCAACCCAGGTGGTATTACTGATCCTTAAACATGATATACATGGAAGGCGGGGTAGCTCATTTGGTTGAGCGCCGGGCCTGCAATCTATTGGTTGTAGGTTCAGCCCCGCCAGGGTCCACTCAGCCTTTCATCCACTGGGGTCGATAAAATGAGTACCAGTTAAATAACTGGGAGCAAATCTTGGGATAGGAGTAGCGCCCACCCCTACCCTCGGGTAGCAGCTATCGAAAGAGGAGCCTTCGGGTTGCCTCCGGCTTCGGCCGACTGTTTGCTTGCTTGCTAAACATGATATATTTTACATAGAAATGCCTCAAAATTTATACAATTTTTGAAAAAAAAAGAAAAAGTGCCATATTTTTCGAACAAACGGGTTTACTAAGCTATCCATACTCAGTTTTCTTAGGTAAAGATCACAGATCATTGTTTTAATATTTCAGGTTGTAGCTTTATAAATAAAACAAATTGATTTGGGGTAATAGCCTTAACATGGCTCCTTTTAAAGATAAAACTATTATGATAAAACTTAATTATGATAATTATATAAATTGGGATTATACGGTAGGTATCTTAGGGTTTAAACATAAACATGTTCCAAAAGGAAATTATTTTATTTTTAGTTTTCCGATTTATTATTTCGAGAATTTAAAACGCTACTTTTTTTTCCATTTTTAAAGTAGATTTAACCGTGAATATGAAGCACTGGAGGCAAAGGGTCCCGTTTATCTGCGTGTTTTACCTATAGGTGGGAGGGGGGGGGGGGGGGGGGGGGGGGGGGTGTTGACTATCCACACTAACTCCAAGGATGAACACAAAGGATGATCTCATAATATACAGATTACATATCGAACTGTGAGAGGGTAGTATCGAACTGTGAGAGGGCAGTATCGAACTGTGAGAGGGCCGTATCGAACTGTGACAGGGCCGTATCGAACTGTGAGAGGGCCGTATCGAACTGTGAGAGGGCCGTATCGAACTGTGAGAGGGCCGTATCGAACTGTGAGAGGGCAGTATCGAACTGTGAGAGGGCCGTATCGAACTGTGAGAGGGCCGTATCGAACTGTAAGAGGGCCGTATCGAACTGTGAGAGGGCCGTATCGAACTGTGAGAGGGCCGTATCGAACTGTGAGAGGGCCGTATCGAACTGTGAGAGGGCCGTATCGAACTGTGAGAGGGCCGTATCGAACTGTGAGAGGGCCGTATCGAACTGTGAGAGGGCTGTATCGAACTGTGAGAGGGCAGTATCGAACTGTGAGAGGGCCGTATCGAACTGTGAGAGGGCTGTATCGAACTGTGAGAGGGCCGTATCGAACTGTGAGAGGGCAGTATCGAACTGTGAGAGGGCCGTATCGAACTGTGAGAGGGCCGTATCGAACTGTGAGAGGGCCGTATCGAACTGTGAGAGGGCAGTATCGAACTGTGAGAGGGCCGTATCGAACTGTGACAGGGCCGTATCGAACTGTGAGAGGGCCGTATCGAACTGTGAGAGTGCCGTATCGAACTGTGAGAGGGCCGTATCGAACTGTGAGAGGGCCGTATCGAACTGTGAGAGGGCCGTATCGAACTGTGAGAGGGCCGTATCGAACTGTGAGAGGGCCGTATCGAACTGTGAGAGGGCCGTATCGAACTGTGAGAGGGCAGTATCGAACTGTGAGAGGGCCGTATCGAACTGTGAGAGGGCCGTATCGAACTGTGAGAGGGCAGTATCGAACTGTGAGAGGGCCGTATCGAACTGTGAGAGGGCAGTATCGAACTGTGAGAGGGCAGTATCGAACTGTGAGAGGGCCGTATCTCAATTCTGTATTATTTTTTGCTTTACGAAACAAGATTAGAAACGTTGATTTATTAAGGCCAATTATTATCAGTACCTTGTTTAAATTTCCCGCCTATAAATAATGACCTCAGTGGCGGAAGTTACTAAGACTGTTGTTCGTAGTTTTTACAAGGGAGAATGACTAGTGTTAGTCCAGGGGGGAAAATATTTAATAAGTTAAAATTTACCTGTAACCGATTGCGGTTAATTAACTTAAGTATTTCTAGAAGTTCAATAATATCTGCGGCAGTCCCTATAAAGTGATACAGTCGTTGTCCTAGTTCGTCTCGTTTCAGACCTCTATGGGGTAGCAACCATTGGCCTATTATAAGCAGCACCAGTAAGGATTGCTCTAGTATCAGATACGCCGAATGTTGATTATCGTCTCGAGTTTTATCCACCTGTTACAAACAAATTCATTACATAATTCGTAATAGTAGCTACTCATGTTACCATGGCTGCTCGTGTTACCATGGCTGCTCGTGTTACCATGGCTACTCGTGTTACCATGGCTACTCGTGTTACAATGGCTGCTCGTGTTACAATGGCTGCTCGTGTTACCATGGCTGCTCGTGTTACCATGGCTACTCGTGTTACCATGGCTACTCGTGTTACAATGGCTACTCGTGTTACCATGGCTATTTGTGTTACCATAGAGAATAATGTGTTCTATTTTTAAAAAGTGGCCGCTCGCCGCGCCGCCCGCCGCTGCCGCTCGCCGCTCCTGTGGTGTATCATGGCCTATAGTATTTTGATGATATTTTTGCCAATTTTTGTGAAATTTAAAACGGTTTTCTGATTCGGAATCTGCAGATTAAGGCGGTTATAATAATATCCAGATTACCCTCCAAAGACGATAAAATTAAAGCCGACTGAGGTAGCTCAATATTTCCAAAGACGATTTTAACTGATTGTTGTATCGAAATAGTTCATAAATTAAAAGATCTGGCTCTGCCCGCAGTAAGAGAAGTTGTCGAACTATCATCATACCAAATTTCGTAGCATATTATTGAAATTTGAAAAAATTAGGGGGGTGGGGGGTGTCTGACCCCCAAAAGTGGTTTTTATGTTAATTGAGAGGGTGTATGACCATTTAAATGAGTTTGTATGCAGATTTACAACTGTATATTATAAATATTAAAATATATAAATCTTACCTTAGCTTTGGTGCGATTGTGTTTCATATTGGTGTTGAATTTGTGCATTTCTAATACCCATATTGAAGGGACACTGGAGCACAGAAATAAAAATATGCTGGGAACAAACCTAAAGCAGAATGAAAACATCAATTAAAATACGACATTATTACCTGTTGTTTAGTTGGTTTATACTGAGTGTGGAAGCAAGACAGTTTTGACCGTCGTCATTAACCATGCTATTATTGTATACTGATTGTGCTATATTGTATTCTGATATTACGAATAACTGCAACTATAAAACTCAGTTATTGTTTTGGCCTCCGGCCTTTCAGATACCGCAAGCCTTTCAGCAGCCAGCGGACACGGCGACGCGTACATTCCAACATACACACACTGGTCGAGATTCCCGCGCCATCTCAGGGATCCCGTCACAGTCTAAACCACTTAGTCAATACCCACTTAAAGAAACAAACTGTGAGAACATGTCAACAACGGGACAATGAGCAAACAAATGCCCCAAGGCCCAGAGGGGGAAGGAAGCCCGCCATGCACCCTGAGCAATAGAGACCAAACGATTCGGGAGGCAGCGACGAGGCGGCCGTCACACCAGATTCGCCGAAGAGAGACAATTCGGTTGTCGACGAGGAAGGCTGTCAAGTATGAGGAGAGGAGAGATGCGAGTCGGCATGAGTCGAGAGTGGTGAGAGAAGTACCTGAGTCGCCAGCCAACCAGTGGCTAGAGATGGCAAGCGGCCCACCGGAATGGCAATGGTGGGGCCGACAGTACGACGCCGAACGAGGAGAGGAGGCCAAGAAGTTCAGGAGGAAGACGTCGGGACGAGCGAATGCCTACGACGCGGATACAACGCGATGAGGAAGATGCTCAAAGACATTAAGACTGGAGGAAAGGTAGATCAGCCCAAGTTGTACCACAGAATCGGTGAGTGTAATAAACATTTCACTACCTAGTCCGATTTGGGCAGGGGGAACTGGTGAGTGAGAGGGCGAGGGGGGTCACCACAGAACTGTTCGAATTGTGGCGATCTGAGGTAATGCCATGTGGCGTAGTGTACATAGGGCCTTTTCTAGTGGATGCATGGGGAATTAAGTTTAGTGGGATGGGTGGATCCGCACGATGCCGAACCCGAGGTTAACTCCGAGGATTCGGTGTCGTCGGTTAGTAAGAACGCTAGCAGCAAGCAAGCAAACAGTCGGCCGGAGCCGGAGGCAACCTGAAGGCTCCTCTTTCGATAGCTGCTACCCGAGGGTAGGGGTGGGCGCTACTCCTATCCCAAGATTTGCTCCCAGTTATTTAACTGGTACTCATTTTATCAACCCCAGTGGATGAAAGGCTGAGTGGACCCTGGCGGGGCTGAACCTACAACCAATAGATTGCAGGCCCGGCTACCCCGCCTGGGATGGGTGGATCCGCACGACGCCGAACCCGAGGTTAACTCCGAGGATTCAGTGTCATCGGTTAGTAAGAACGCTAGCAAGCACAATAAAATTAGTAGAACGAACAGGCGACGGGAGTCTGTCGCAACCGAAAAGTCCGCTACATCCTCAGCGAAAGCAAGAAGGGTGTTAGAGATAGATCTGGCGTGTCAGCTAGACATGGTCACATTAGACCAAAAGGAATTAGAGACACAGCTGGAAGAGGGGACTGCGCTATTAGAAAGGGAAAGGGAGCTAGCGAGAGAGTGTAAAGAGAGGGCCAAGAAGCTGGTGAGACACTATAGAGAACGTGAGGAAAGGGAAATGAGTGAGCGCAAAGAGCGGGAGACGAGGCTAACATGCGCAAAGAGCGGCACGCTATGGAAGCAGCGAGGGTTGAGAGGGAAGAGATCGAGTGCAAAGAGTGAGAAGCAAAGAAAGCTGAGAGGATTGATAGAGAAGTGAACGAGTGCAGAGAGCGAGAGGCGAGGGAGGCAGAGTTAGCCGATCAGAGTGTTGACAGAGAGAGAGAGAGAGGGCAGGTAAAAGAATGAGGGATGATATGCATGCCCGATTGAGGGGGTTGATGCAGTATCAGGCGGGACAAAAATGCCGATTAGAACTGGTGAAAATGGGTTTATCAGAGAGCAAAGTTGGTTCGGGAAGTATTAATGAGGAACCAGGGGTAATGGAAACCTTTGTTAATACCCCACTTACAGGTACCGACCGACAGACACAAAACTGGTGTGACTGGATGGATGGGGGGGGGGGGGGGGGGGGGGGGGGTAATGACAATTCATTTAATGGGAACGTTAATATTACTAATACCGTAGTGGATAACTCTAATAATAATGAAATATTTCTTATAGGAAATAACGTTTTAACAAATAATAATAATGTAAATATTGGTACGCCAAATAATCAAAATAATTTAAGTAATAACCTTAGTAGTGGTACGATAAATAATAATATAACAAATAATCATGGTGAGGCTAGTGACGGAATAATTAATGTGAATGTTAGGGAAGAAAATAATTCGCCTAGTGGAGGCCAACCAGGCCACGTGATTGCGCAGAGAGAAATGCAGGCGAATAAACCCAGAAAGCGCAGAAGCGACCTGTCGACTAGATGGGAGCGTGGGCAAGGGGGCGAAAGTCAAACTTCCTTAACTACGAGGTGGAGTTGTTAACGGATCCAGTTTATAGTGAGGACAGTCTAGGCAAAGTACCGAAGACGGAATACAGCCGACCTAAACTGGATCATATTGCGGCGGCCGAAAGTGAAAGTGAGTCAGTCACTACCATATGAGGCCACACAGGGGACTACAAGTCTGCAGAGCCCGCGGGAATAGAGCCATATCATGGCAGGGACAGAGACAAAACAACAACAGCAATATATATAAACCTAATACCCCCAGTAGGCCGAGTCCAAACAACCAAAACACTAAACTGCTTGATATGAACCTGAACGCGGTATGCGATGCGCTATATAAGGAACTATTATAAATGTAATAAATAACCTATTATAAATGCCAACTGCATAGAAGCGGGACGCATAAGACCATAAACTGTAAGCATTGTCAGGCGTCACTTAAACAAGACCGAATAGGTTATACTGGAAAATTTGGACTATGTCACCGATGTGCGGTAGGAGGATGAATGTCAAGAACCTCTGATTAAGTATGCCGAGACTGACGGAACTGGAGGCCAGGCGATGGTGACGAGCACCACGGGAATAAGGAGGAAGGGAACTGTACTACTCGGAGTAGTACCGGTAAGAATGATTGGAGAAAACGGACTATTGATTACAACCCTAATGTTAGTCGATACAACGCCAGGCGACCTACAAAGATCGAGATCGAACAATACCGGTACCTGGATGGCATCGACTTCTCCGTACCTGATCTAGATGTCCTGAAACTGTCTCTCATAGTCGGCATGGATTGTCCGATGGCCCATGAGAGGCTACAAACCATTTTCGGCGAGGACAGAGAGTGAGACCAGGTGGCCATTCTGACGCCATTCGGATGGACGCTCAGTGGCCCAATAAAGACGAGGACCCCGTTTAGCTTATCCAAATCCTCAGGGTGCATATTCGCAGGAACGATGAGAGAGATGAAGGATGTAGGAGCGGAGGAACAACTCAAAAGGCTATTACGGCAGGACTTCGAGGGGTTAAAGGAGACCGGGGAAGGAACCTCGGTAGAGGACAAACAGGCGCATGAGAGCATCAGGAGATCAATGAAGTATGAAGGGGGGCGGTATACCATAGGAATGGTATGGAAGGAGCCGAAGGTACCCCTACCGAACAATAAGAGGATGGTCGAGATGAGACTCCGGAAGTTAAAACAAACACTTAGGCGGAGTCCGGAGAAGAATGACTACATACATAAGACCATCAAGAAGAATGTAGATAGGGGGTGGGCCATGGAGCAACCAATAGACGAACCGGACACCGACAGGACTTACTTCTTGCCACTTCATGTGGCCCTAGACCCCAAGAAGGGCAAGCTGAGGATGGTGGTTGACACCTCTGCCAAGACAAACAGCAAAAGCTTAAACGATTACCTACTAGAAGGCCCCAATATTTACAACTCGAGGATAGAAGTTCTGCTGAGGTTTAGGAATGGAAAACACGCCTTCACGTGCGATATAGAGGGCATGTTTAACCAAGTAGGGTAACTGAGGAGGATAGCGATAGTCAACGCTTCCTGTTGTACAATGGCGACGAAGAACCGTCAGATATACGATGTACAAGATGGTGGTGCAGAATATTGGTGCCAAGTCATCCTCATTCATCACAACCTCTGCCGTAAGAGATACAGTGGAGGGCAAAGAGGGGGAGTATAGCGAAAAGACGATCATTATGATTCGACGTGGGTTCTACGTGAATGATGGAATGGGTTCTGGAAACTCCATTGAGGAGATCGTCGAGACGGGGCGCAAAGTTCGCGACATCCTGAAGAAATCGGTATTCAACTTGATGAAGTTCCAGTCAAACTCAAATGAATTCATGGAAGCCATAGAGGATAAACAACCGGAGGTAAAATCGGATAAACCTATGATGGTAAAGGAACAGATTATGGTGTACGGAAGAATATAATCCCAGCAGAAAGCACTAGGGATCGTATGGAACCGGGAGACGGATGAGTTGGAATATCAACTGAGTCAGGAGGGTGCCAGGGTCTATACCAAGCGAGGCTATGTGTCATAAATAGCGAGGATTTATGATACACTAGGATTAGCATCCCCATTGTTAGTCACAGGGAAGCAGATACTTAAGAAGGTTTACAAGATAAAAGATGATTGGGAAGAGATAAGTAAACAGTAGGAGAAATGGACAGGGAGCGTAGAAGATATGGGAACTTACAGTATGCCATGTGTATACTTCCCGGATGGAGACATGAGTGAATTGGAACTACATATGTTCTCCGACGCATCCCTGGAAGCATATGGTGCTGCGCTTTATTTGGTACAGCGAAAGGGGACTCATAAGCCCAGGCTTGCATTCAGTAAAGCGATGTCGATGCCACCAGACTCAGCATCAGTGCCGAACTCGAGCTAATGGCTGCGAGACTAGGAGTGAGAGCAACAGCATACTTGGTGGATACAACACGTTTCTCCTATTCTAAGTATAGTAGAGACACACTACTGGATGGATTCCATGGTAGTGTTGGGATGGTTGCATAACGAAAAGACGTGTTATCCCATATTCGTAGCGAATCGAGTGGACGAGATAAGAGCAACAATGGACTTGGACAAGTGGCACTACTGCCCAACTGACGACAATCCGGTGGACTTGTTATCGAGGGGCGTACAACGCCATGCTTTCTCGAGAAAGCAGGAGTTGTGGCAGCATGGTCCACACTTCCTCAACGATAGGTCGAAGTGGCCACCAATGAGGAAAGTAGATTCAACCGGAGAGGAAGTAGTAGTAGAGGATGAGGGGAACGAATCGGAGGGGGAAGAAATGTTTAGCCAGTTAGTGAGGGCGATTAAGGAGGCACCACCACGATCTAAAGCGATAGAGTCGTGTGATAATCCAACAGATAGGTTGCTCAGTTACAGCTCTAGTTGGTATAAGACAAAGAAGCTAGTGGCATATCTGAGGGCTTACAGAGAATTCCGTAGGGGGGCTGGTACGGGCAACAAGATAAGACCCACCATTGATCTGGAAGGGGTGGCTAAAGCCGTGATACGATACGAACAAGGGAAGGGATATGGAGACAAAGTAGACCGTATTAAGAAACAACAACACCTTCGTCAGGACAGCGAGATCAATGCGCTGTCACCGCAACTGGATGAGGATGGAATCCTGTCATTAACTCCAGGGTGGTTAATAACACCAGTGCCTTAATTCCACTGAAACCAATAATAATCCCTAATAATAAGTCACCGATAGTCCACCGGATCATATGGGACGCCCACAAGGGCATATTACACGGTGGTACCAACCAAACCCTATCCGAGATCAGGAAGAGATATTGGGTAATCCAACTTAGAAAGATGGTGAAGGCGGTAGTGGGGCAATGCCAGACATGCCGACGGACTAAGGAGAGGGCCGTGCAGGAGAGGGCGCCACTGCCAACTAACAGGGTGACGCATCACGACCCCCTGTTCACACACTGCGGCATGGACATGTTTGGGCCGATTAAGATCAAAGTGATGCGGCACACAGAGAAGCGTTACGGCATTACTTTCGTTTGTAATAATACGAGGGCCGTGGGGATAGAACTGGCTCAGGACACTATAGCATTGGCATTCATCAATGCATTGGAGAGATTCGTGACCCGCAGAGGAGGGATGGTCGAAGTATTATACTCTGACAATTGGACTAACTTCGTTGGTGCAGAAAACGAGTTAGCGGAGGCCTTTGACATCTTGGAGGGCGAAGACGTTAAGGCAGTGATGAGGAAGCACCCGATTAAATGGGAAAGGAGGACGCCATACGCACCACATACGCTGGGCTGCGTAGAACGCCTCGTTGGAAGCTCCAAGCAGCTGATGACCAAATTCATGAACAATCACATGGTAACCGATGATGTATTGAGGACAGTGCTGGCGAAGTGTGAGGGGATTATCAACAGCTGACCACTATATCTCGAGAACGATGATCCAGAATCGCTGGACATTCTGACACCAGCACATCTATTAATGGAGGAGAGACCAGCGACGATCGACATGCGAAATATCGACCCAGACGATATATACTCGCGTCAGAGCTGGAAGGTGGCTAAGGCGATAGGTGCAGAGTATTGGAAAAGGTGGATCCAAGAGTACCTACCAATGCTGCACAAAAGAAGCAAGTGGAGGAATAATCAGAGGGAGCTTAGGAAGGTTGACTTGATAATCGTGACTGACGATACGATTATCAACAACCACTGGAGGCTGGCGAGGGTAGTCGAATGCTACCCTGCTGAGGACGGTAAGATCAGATCCGTGGAGGTCAGAATCGGAGGAAAGAAAATTGGGGCGAAGGATAGGAAGACCTACAGGAGGGCGGTAGGGAAGTGTTGCCTATTGGAAGGAATGCCCTAATTAGTTGAGTCGTCCAATGAATTGGACTGAGGGGGGTGGGAATGAGGGTGAGACGCCCTTCCCACACACAAAACATCAAAATAATAAAAAATAAAAAAATATAAATACGTGAGTTAGATGAGTAGTAATGTACCAAGGTACATATAATCGTTTAGGTAGGCATTATGTAGGTCCGATGGATACGGACATACCAACGTACATAATATTTAGGTGTAGGTAGTTATAATTACGTACGTCTGATGTGTACGGGCGTACCAACGTACATAATACTTAGGTGTAGGTAGTTATAATTACGTACGTCGGATGGGTACGAATGTACCAACGTACATAACTTACATACGCGAGAATGCTGTGTCAATGGGACCAATATCAGTATATGATATGTACAGTAGAATTAGAAGGGTACATAGTACCATAGTGAGGATTAGATGGGTATACATTGCGTACGTCTGATGGGCGCAATGTGCCAACGTACGTAATAAATACAAACATGCCGGGTCAATGGTACCAATAATAGTACATAATACGTACTACACAGTTGGCACTGAGGGCGCCACGTGAGGAGTTGAAGGGGGTATGTAGGCGTAGTAGAATAGACTGTGTAGGCTGCACGACTGTAGCGCATAGCCCGTAGTACAGACTTAGAGTATTGTTACAGAGCCAGAAAGCTGTCTGGTAAGAAGCTAGTACAACAATAAGAAAATTGTCGCTAGTCTTTTCTGTAGACAAGTAGTGATGAATTACTTACATAGTAATTGAGTAGTAGGTAGAATAATAGCACATAGGTTGACGTATATAGAATAATAACAAAACAAAAAATTGTAGCAACTAGGAATTAAAAAATTCTAAAAGCATTATTAAAAGTAATGGACAAATTTACAAATTAGGAGTAAAATTGGCACATAAGGGGAATATTTTTGTACAAAACATTGGCAAAAGAGCAGATAGGAGGTAGGCCATCACTGATTTGAACTAATTAGAACTATACTTAGATCTCTTGCATACTTAAAAATGCAGCTGCAATGCAGCATGCCGATCCTAGTAGTAGTAGATCTCTTGTCCTACTGAGCCTTTCTAAGGCACCACCAGTCCGGTGAGAGAGGAGAATCGTGATGGCAGAGAAACTAGTGAAGAAGAGGAAGTCGGAGAAGAGATGGAAGGAATTACTAGTGGATTCCACGCTGAGATATCCGGAGAATAAGACGAGGGAATACTATAAACGACTTCCAAAGAGTCAGAAAGCGCACGCGCTGCAAGATCAGTTTAGGGAGATGCACGAGCGACGACTGGTCGGGACCTACGGGACGCCGTCGTTGGATAACGCGATCAACGAGCATCTTCGCTACGTTGTAAAGGGGGACTTGGGTTCTTTTGGGATACCGAAGTACGCGAGGGAACCACCTAGAAAGGAATGGAGGAGGTTTGTAGATTCCATGGAGAGGGGCGGATACATGGCTGCATGGTCCTAGTCGACGAGGGGACTGTAGAGGATGACGAAGGGCTGAGGAGGGGGTCAGGAGGGTCGGGTAGAACTATATTGCTGCACTTAGCGGCGCCGAACGGATATATTTTTCGGTAACAGTTCCGTATAGAACTGCAATTTTAAAACTTATGTCATTGTTACTATGGCAACATTGAAGAGTTCTAGAAGAAAAGGAAAGTATTATATATTATTCTAGAACATAAATATAATAAAAAATATAATGTTCTAGAACAATAGCTATTTAAGCTATTTTAGCTTTTTAAGATTTTAAAATAGCTAGTAATAAAAAAAAATTATTTATTTATATTATTATTAAAAAATTTATCTACCGGTAGCAAATATGTATATTTGTAATTCCAATACAACTTTTAGTGCATCTTACAGTATATAATCAGTATATGGAGTATTTTATTAAATATAATAAATTAATTAACTGTATATCATATCTTAAATCGTGACGGTGTGAGTTAGTATTTAAATAATCGTCATGTTTTACATCAAATAATCAAATTTTTGTTGGCCCTGAATTCATTACGCCGATATATTTAGAAGTTTAAGCTTTAGTATGTAATGCGCATGACACTGTTAGATATTTTTCAGCTATTTATTCCATCCGCTAATAGAGATTAGATTTCTTCATTATCCTAAGAAATTCTGCCTCGTTAATCTCACCATCACCATCACGGTCTGCTTCATCGATCATCTCCTTGATTAGTTAAACAATAAGGCGCTGGTGCAAGAAAAACAGGATTAATTTACTGCGCAGCTGGTCCCAGGGGTGGTGGTTGCTGGGTCTTCCAGGATATAAAATAGGCCCTCAGATGGCGAGACTACAGTACCCAAGTATTGAAGCGGTGTTGCCTATTAAAATGGCCACTAAAATGCGCTGCAGAAGGGAGGGATGTGAACGTGGTTCCTGCGTGGCCTTTAGGAAGGAGGCGGTAGAAGGACATGGCGACTGAGTATCTTAAATTCTACGGGTTGGTCTACTATGTACGTCGGTCTATTTAGCTCCTGGTATTTACGAGTTTTAAGTTGCTCCTGGTCCTCCGCAACACGACCGCCAGAGGCGTAGCTGGTGGCAAGGTGGCTGGGAGCTAGTGGGTCCACGATAGTGGCATCCCAGGTTAAGGTCTTACCTTCACTCCAGGGTATCAGGGACATCCCGTCCAAATACCAAATTGTATTATTTGTTAAATTTACTAGCTATTTTAAAATTAAAAAAAACTAGCAATATGTTTTAGAACATTATTATTTTATATTTTATTTATGTAATATTATATGTATTATACACTATTCTAGAGCATAAATAATACAAATAATATAATGTTCTAGAACATATAGCTAGTTATTTTTCAAATTAAAATAGCTAATAATACAAAAAAATGTATTTATTTATATTATTTAGGCCTATTTATTGGAAAATTCATCTACCAAATTGGATATTTTTTTAAATTTACTAGCTATTTTAAAATTAAAAAAACTAGCTAATTTTCTAGAACATTATATTTTTTATTTTATTTATGTTCTAGAATAGTATATAATACTTTTCTATTGTTCTAGTACTCTTCAATGTTGCCATAGTAACAATGACATAAGCTTTAAAAATGCAGTTCTATACGGAACTCTAGCCTGTTTTTCTATTTGACCTAGGGACCTACGGTAAGAGGCGCGGGCCGAAGTTGAACAGTCTACCGGATGTGGTGCAGAAGCTAGTAAGGTCGAAGACTACGATCAAGGTTGGATCGGCGATACGTGACGACGCAGAGAGGATTATTGGACCAGGCACCCCAAATCTTCTGGACATGCAGGTAGTCTACATGGCTATGACGAAACCTGATGGATTGGGATTGGTGGATAACACGGGACAATACGGAGCCGTGGCGATGGGTCAGTTGATCGGACTCGTATACCACAAGCCGACGGAATGGAACAAGTTCCGAGAGGAATACGGGGCGGAACTTGCGAATTCGCTGAAGTGGGGAGCGAGACAGGGAAAGGAGGAGTTGGTACTACTATGTTATGGGTACCCTACGGTGGCTGGTTTAGGCCAATTTACTTTCATTTTTTTTAACGGCAAAAAAGTTTCAAACTAAAGTAGGAAATAAAAAAAGTTTCAAACTAAAGTAGGAAATAAAAAAAGTTTCAAACTAAAGTAGGAAATAAAAAAGTTTCAAACAAAGTAGGAAATAAAAAAAGTTTCAAACTAAAGTAGGAAATAAAAAAAGTTTCAAACTAAAGTAGGACATAAAAAAAGTTTCAAACTAAAGTAGGAAATAAAAAAAGTTTCAAACTAAAGTAGGAAATAAAAAAGTTTCAAACTAAAGTAGGACATAAAAAAGTTACAAACTAAAGTAGAAACTAAAAAAAGTTTCAAACTAAAGTAGGACATAAAAAAGTTTCAAACTAAAGTAGGAAATAAAAAAAGTTTCAAACTAAAGTAGGAAATAAAAAAAGTTTCAAACTAAAGTAGGAAATAAAAAAAGTTTCAAACTAAAGTAGGAAATAAAAAAAGTTTCAAACTAAAGTAGGAAATAAAAAAGTTTCAAACTAAAGTAGGAAATAAAAAAAGTTTCAAACTAAAGTAGGAAATAAAAAAAGTTTCAAACTAAAGTAGGAAATAAAAAAAAGTTTCAAACTAAAGTAGGAAAAAAAAGTTTCAAACTAAAGTGTCTGCATGTTGCTGCATTTCATATCAAATTTCAACATTAATCTGTTAATACTGGTACTTCATTCAGCAGACTGTCCCCTCGCAGGTTCTTTCTAACCAATATTATTAGTCCTGTCTTCTACAGTGTATCATAGGTACAAGGCGTCCTTGACCAGGTACCATCAATGCGTTGCTGTTTCCTATTAGCATTAACTTAGCTTTGTAGCATAAATAAACATTGTAATTGTTGTTGTATTGACTGTTGGTGTTGTATCGCTATTACTACCAATGAGTATATCTGCATTAGCGCGATTGTATATCTTTACAATTGTCGATTGTTATTTTAAAGGGTTTGAGCATAATGAAACTCAAACAGTTCTTGGTTCCAAAGGCATTTCTATATCAACACGAGTTATTCGCAGGGATTTGGACGGTATGGGATTTGTGAAACGATTTAATACAATTGATTTGGACAAGCTCATCGACCATATTGACAAAGAAAGGAATTTAAGTTCTATTGCGTCGGGTATTGGTTATCGGCAAATGCAGAAGACATTGATGTTAAAGTACAAATTGTATGCTCCTAGGGATTTAGTTGCAAAGATTATCTTCTTGCTGGAGCCTGGAGCTGTCAGAAAAAGACTTGGAAGAAAGATTGTTCGGCGTACCTACCTATCAAAAGGGCCAAACTATTTATTACATATAGATGGGTGGGACAAGTTAAAACCTTACGGCTTAGCAATACATGGAGCCATCGATGGCTATAGCCGTAAAATGATGTGGTTATTTTGCCATCGAAGTAATAACGATCCATTTGTAATTGGGAGTGAATTCATTAAGTGTCTGATGCGACTAGGTGGAGTGCCTCACATTGTTCGTTGTGATAGAGGTTCAGAAAATGTCAATGTTGAATTATTCCAAAGGTTATTCCGTTTAATTCATACAGATAACAATGCAACGAGAGGATCAGTGTTTCTATATGGAAAAAGTTCCAGGAATCAACGAATAGAAGCGTGGTGGAGTAAATTTCCCATTCTAGGTATGGAAGCTTGGTTGATTCATTTTCACGAGTTGGATATTTCTGGGGTCATTGACACTTCTAATATGTTACACATTGAAATTATTCGTTTCGTTTATATTGATTTACTGCAGAGAACTCTAGATTTTATTGTTGAAAAATGGAACACGCATCGATTACGAAAAAGTGGTTTAATTGCCCCACCAGAAAGCCGGACATTCTCTTTTTAGATAATCCTAATTATTTGCATGCTATTGACGATGAAACTCTTACCTTGGTGGA